>JZKD02S0168581.1:302322-324809 GCA_000966675.3 Picea glauca
TTGTGTGGAGTGATAAGTAGAAAGAACTTAGTTGTTTTCAGTTTATCTTTTACATGCATATACAGAACAGTACCGGTGTACCGGTCAGTACCGAGTAGTACCGAGTAGTGCAGAGAAGAGTAGAGTATAGTAGCTTCTTTTGGCAATTTTCTCTTAGCAGTTCAGAGATTAGTTTGGCATCCTTTAAACCCCCTCTTCAGCCCTGCATTTCCTGTGCTGGTTCCTCTAAGTCTACCTTCCCGGGTTGACAATTAAATGTTGATTTACATGGTATATCTGCAGCTCGACACAAGGAACTTGCGGTTGTTGTGGGGGTCCTCTATCTAACTTGTGCAAGTGAACAAATTTGGAGAAATGTCATAAATGTTTGCTTAGTGGCTTGGTAAGACCTTAAGGAAAATAAAGAAATATAGAAAGAACTACATGAACCCCGAACAAAAAGATAGAAAAGGATTCACCTTGACCATCTCACTTTGAGAAATAAACAGACATCATCCTCTCTCACTAGCTCATGGAATCATGCCAGAATAAAGTTGATATTATCAAAAGAACTGAACAGTAGGAGAGGGTATGCAGATATCTTCACCGGGGCTATGGACATTCGTTGGCAGCGAAGAAACACCAAAGAAAGTGAGTAGAGGTAACTAAAGGCTCCATTCCAGTGAATTCTTTTCTAGACTTTTGTAAAAAGGGTCATGAGTCAGGGTTACAAGAAACGAACGAGGAGTAAATGTTAAAAACCCCACAGGCAGACCTGGAAGCATTAGCCGGAGAATTTCAAATTGCAAAGGTAAAGGAGGCTCTGATTTAAAAACTAGTTAAGTTCTCCACCAGCATCTGTATCAGCCGAGCTTGAAGGAAGAAAAAAGATTCTTCTTTCACCTAGTGAATCACCATTTGTTGAGCACTCCACACACCCTAAAAAGTCTAAGTCAAATTTTACTTTTTGGGTACCACTTAATCCTTTGGCATTATCTAATTCGACTTCAGTATGGAAATTGTTTCTTTTTCTTATCATTTTTTGATTCTCATTAAGTCTTTAAAAGATTGCTTGGACATGTGAGAACCATCTTAACTTAAAAGGACTAAAATTTAATTAAATAATCAACCACTAAAGAATTTCACCCGACGAGTCTAAAATTCGGCACTCGGAAGAATTGAAGATGAAACAAAATTACTCGAGAAAAAGAGGTTGTCGATTGTCGATCTTTGTCGGCATCGACAGAAGGGAGTTTTCTTTCGTGACGAGAATTACACAAGGAAGCCGCTGATATCCAATTTCATTCGGCATCAGAGAAAGGAAAAGGGAGTAAACATTAGCAAAGAAAGAAAGGAATCGCCAATGGCCGATTCCCAAAGCATTTCAGCATTGACAAATTTTTGAGAAGGATAACCCGTGGAGAATGTGATAAGTCAACCCCTGATCATCGACCCCGATACCTTTTATCCTTGACAATACCAGCTTTATTTTAATGCACGTCTTCTATTGAAATATATGACTCCGACTGAGATGTATAGTCAAACCACCTGTCCTATGCTTCCATCTTTCGTTGTCGGAGTGATCAGACATACGATCTAGTTTTCCCTGGAGTCGTTAGTAGATCCTGAGACCCACGTCACACCCCGAACCATTTTTACCATGCTAGCATCGTACGATGAAATTCATCGACGTCAGAGGTTTTCTCGGGAAGATACCGACGGAAACATGCATAAGGATATCACTGATTCCTGATCTTCAACTAAGAAAATGACGCGATGGGATGTTTTAGCTCTAAGATACGCTAGATATGACACATTTAAAGGGGAAATTAATTTCAAAATCTCGCATTAGTTTCTAATTCATGCGCGAATCAAAAGGACCATTTGAACATACCAATATAGAGCATCTTCCTCCAAACCTCCGTCGTCAACCCACATAGAATTTATTTGCAGGGATTTAGCGGTAGATTTGTTTGAATTTCAACCATTACTCATATTAACTGGTTGATACGACTAGTATGACCTCTCTCATTATATTATTTTGAGCCATTGTAAGCAAGGTTATTCTATGCACGAAGGAGTTTGGAACATCCAAAGGAGCGAGACGAGCAGTCTAGGGATAGCTTCCAAGGTCCAGTGAGTATTAAACAATAGTTTAGCAAGCATTATAGGTATGTACTGGCCTATGGATGTTCTATGCTTCATTTCATACATTTTTTATCCAATGTTACTCTGTACACTTACCTAAAAGATCATTTTCGGTTGCAGGAATGATGCCTCTGAAGAAACCCACCACCAGGAAATATCCAAGAGCAATGTTTTCCCTTGACCAAGTTTTGAGGATACTTGGTCATAATTGACCTATTTTTGGGACTTCGACAGGCTATTGAAGACGGAGCACAAGACGAAGTGGATATCACAGGATCTCAACCCCCTTTTTAGGCTTTTTTGGGTTTTGGGATTATGTAACGGGTATGGGAATGTCGGCCCATGGGTTTACCCATGCTTAGGTCCAATTTTGTAATGTATAAATAAGTATCTAGGCGAAGTAAGAAAGAGCTACAAGTTTGATCTGTTTGATTGAAAGTGCTAAGTGTCGAATAGAGATTGCTTTTGTGCATGTTGTGTAGGACTTGCAGAGCTAAGTGCAAGTAGTTGTAAGAAGTCTTTATGTTGTAACCTATCTTAGGGAAGGAGGATATAGCGTAGTGTGCATATCTCCTATCCTATGAAAAGTAAGGTTTTGAGGCTCTGTGCATGTAATTGATTGACAGAAGATAATAGAAGAGAAGAAGAGTTGGTGGATGTAGCCCCAGGGTGGGGGTGAACCACATATATTCTGTGTTTCTCTGCTTAGTGCAACGTATTGATGTGTTTTTGTGTGATTTTCTTAGTGCTTTATGAATGTTAGATAGATATGTTGTTGCTTTGTGCTTAATAATATGAATGAATGATATATCTGACCTATGTGAGTATGCTTAGTTCTTGAATCTATTGGATCTAATGAGTGTTATTAGATGTTGGATCTGGTTAAATACTACGATGCTATGTAATTAGGGTTTGTATACGGTGTTACTAAGAACTGAATATTGATGAATGTTGACAGCTAAGTGCTCTATTAAGTGTCTGAATAATAGATCTGTGTCCCAGCTACAATTGCATACATCTGAGTCCTACAACCACCCCTGCCTCTACCTCGGGTGAGAATTCATCTTCTTCACAGGTGTTGTTGAAAGGGTCAGTAGTTAGGGTTTTGTTGGTGCGTTGTTGGTGCGTTGTTGTAGCATTGAACCTTGGGTCTGCCCTTGTGCCAAAAAATGGTTCTGTTGCCGGGACCTAAAACTATGATTGATGGGAACTGAAGAAAAATAAATCTTTGTGCAAAGATCTGACTTGAAACTGTGATTGCTCGGAACAGAGGAATAAGAAGATTTGTGTGAATATCCGACCTGAAATTGTGAAAGCTCTGTGTGTATATCTATCTCTCTAGTGCACAGTAATATACTTGATCTATGAAGCTCTGTGCCAAGAAGGGTCAAATCTGAAGAAAAGAGGTAAGATCTGTAAGCTCTGTGCTCTAATAAAGGTAATAATAGTGAAATTTTTTAGATATGGAATCTTTGTGCTCTATGGAAGTAAGATAAGTGGAAATCTTTGTTTCTAGAGTATGGATCTAGGTATGTTTGATAAGATTTTTCCTAGCTTGAAAACTAGGGCACTGATAGATGAAAGAAGATTTGATATGAGTAGATCTGATAAGAATAGTGAAAGATATGTTATACCTATGCATACAAAGAATGTTTGGACTAACATATGGTTGCAGGATCCTAGAAATATTTTTTTGCAGGTTAGCTACTATGATCGTAGTGTGCGATACAAAAAAGGTTGGGGATCATTTAAGAGGAAGAGAGGATTAAATCTTTGTTACAATTGCAGAAAACTAGGACATCTTGCTAAGGAATGCCCTAGAAGAATCCTAATTGTTTTTGTTGTAAAGATACGGATCATGAAGTTTTAGATTTCCCTAGAATGATTGCTAAGGTTGAAAGGATGAATATGAGACAAGAATACCATGAGAAAGGTCAAGCAATTGAAACCAGGATAGAACCCCAGAAATAATCATAGAAAGTATTGCTACAAATGAAAGAAACCCTGAATGACCACCAAAATGTCAGCTTATCAAAGATCTTCAAAAAAATGAATGCATAGAATAAAGAATAGAAGACTTCAAAATTGATTGTGTTCTGAATGAAGAAACATAGGTGAATATTATGATAGAAAGAACTTGGGAAACTTTAGGAAATCCTACTATGATTCCTTCATTGGGAGGAATAGGATTATTCAGAGGAAAGATGATAAACCTATATGGAAAGCTCACCTAGATATCTATGAGGGCCAATGTAACTTCGATAGAGGAAGAACTTGAAGTTGTTAAATTTATTGAGGACAAATCTCCATTTGCTAGGTTACTAGGAAAACCTTGGATTGAGAAAGATCGGGCCATAAGGAAAGAAGAAGAAATCTTAGAACATAAGAAGCAAGAGTTAAAATATTTCATGGCTAGGAGGATCACACACTTGATTGAAGAACAAGAGAACCAGGTGAAGCTATTTCAAAATAGAGATTTGGATTTCGAAGTTGGAAGAACATTAGAAGACCCACATAAGACTGAAGTACCTATTCCAGATACAGATGAAGTATTAACCTTGAATTTTAGGAAAGAATATCAATAGCACGAAGTTACTCTGCCAAAATAAGATAAGAATTAGAATGGAAAAAGGGATACCAAGACGAAGATCACTGGAAAGAAGGCCTGAAAACTAAGTAAGAAGAGATCTAAGACCGAAAAGTTCTAGAAAGTTCCAGAAGGAACTTCGCAGAAGGGAAATTTGCAAAATTAGAACTTCATCGGGATATCAAAACAATATCACATGGCACTTTGCCATGGCAAAGAAATATAGTCGTTGGGAACAGTATAACCATTAGACCAAAAACACGAACGAGAAGAAAGGAATTTATGGTTAGAAAACTTGCCACTAGACTATTGGGAACGCGTTGTAATGGAAAGAACTAAGTTAATGAAGGCTTCTCATCCATTGGAGAGATCCGTTGCCAATTTATCTATTTATCTCATCACGCCATGCACTGAGAACAATTTTTATAACCATGAATTTAATCCCGCATATTAGTTGATTCTCACATAGTGATCATCGTGCTCTTTCCATCTATGAGATTTCTCTTCAAACCTGATATTTTCAACCTCGAGCGTGTATATCAGACAAGTTCAGTGTTGCAGGAAAGATTGTTGAGGAATTTCTCATCAACCTCATGACCGGAAGAGTAATGTCGATGTCTTCAAGTATACAAGCATCATCGATGAGAGGAGTGCAAGCCTCTCCATCGATTGCTCACGGATTGGGGCCATCTTGACTGACAGAAGAGAAGAGAACCAAGCACAAAGATGACTTAGCCAATGCAAAGATGATCCTGACCATATTACCTGACTACATCCCACCTCTGGCCGGCGCGGTGAGTCGCGATAGTGTGCCAAGATATTTCGAGTACACCATGGTTACTGTGTACCTCCCGAAGGGGATATGCGCAGTTTGAGCACAACAGGACAAGATCATAGCATTGAAGTTCAGTGACTTAAACCTCGGATATCAAAAACATTATAGTACACTCGCTCCATTTAAATACCTGACCAGAAAGAAGGGGAAGAACTCCAAGATAATCCCTTAGCCCTGGACGATGAACCTCTCACAGTGCACCCTACTCAATGTCATGAAAATCCCACACTTCGGAAGGCACTAGGAAGTCAACGCCTGTGTCAAGCTGCTACTATCATGTTTCCATGGAGGCTATTTATGACTAGACCATTGTATTACAGTCGATATGAAACTGATCCATAGGATCATAGGGTTGAGTATCCAAGGACCTAATCCACAGGAGTTCTATCCAGGAAATTCCATAGATCAGGCACTAGCACAAAAGATCAAGGATACATACGACGATGTGGAGAAGGGGACGTGAGGCTACAAGGTATCCTCCATACAGAATGGCGTAGTGCACCTAGCATGTCAGTTAATAGCTGAAAAGATTGTACGAACGAATAGAGCCACGCAGGTCACGAGGTTCATCGTTGACCTCGCGGTGAAGTGTGTAGAAGGTCTATAGATGAACTGGGAAAAGTACCTAGTCAATCAGTTTGAGCTAGACTTCCACGAAGCACAGGATCATGGCTATGAGTTCCAATTTAGCTGGCTTCTAATCCTCATCACCTTTATTGCCTAGGAGATGCCAAAAGGTGTGACCTTCCCAGATATTGAACCGTTTGAGTCGCTCGCCACAAAGTTCACTACGTTGTGGTATTCAAGTGATATGAACAAATAGTGGAAGTTGAACATTGTTTTTCATACATACTACCTTCAGTTGAAGAGAGACATCGAAGTTGAACCTCACATGAATCCAAACACTTTACAAAGATTCTAACCTCTGATGAAGTTCTGCACAGATCGACACTTCATCTACCTTACAGTGCGAGCCAATGAACATAAGGAGTAGTTGCAGTCATACTACAAGCTCATGGAAGAGGATCTTGAGGAGATCACTAAGGACTGGTCGGCATACCTCCTCATTCCAGCAGACCCTACAGAGATGTCTGACCCTGCTAGCCCAGAAACCGCGTATGATACACTCAGACCTAGCAAAACGAAGAAGATAGAAGAGGTCTAAGACCTAAGAAGCGCCTCAAGAAAGAATGCTTTAGTATCACCTAACTGAGGGGGTGAGGAGGAATAAATAAATGGCACAAGAGCTAAAAAGAAGCAAGGAGAAGTAACATCATCGAGATATGAGACCGATCTCCTGAAGAAGAGAAAGGTTTCTCCCTCGAAACCTTCTTTCCGAAAGAAATCGAAAGCCACTGTGACCAAGATGAATATTGTGCTTACTACCGATGATTTTGATTTCATCATCGTAGCGCTAAATGAAGCCTCGTTGTAAATCACAGAGAAGAAAGAAACTAAGCAGGAATAAATGTATGAAAGACTTAAGTTCTAGTTTTGAGGGGTAAAATAGACCCTTCATTCGAGCCACGCAGTGTCCACTGTGCCCCTGTCGTCGGGAGAAACAGAGTTGGGGGATTAGCCAACCCAACTTCGTCAATTAGTTGATGCGGTCGGAGATCATATTTGTCACACACAATAAGAAGCAGAACAATCTACCTATACTTTGAAGCAAGTACAGGGCAACATTGTAGAACAAAACATAATTGCAGAACATGAGAAGGTTTCTCTCCAGGCCAAGTTTGACGAAGAGAAAGCACAAATGTAGCAAGAGAAAGAACAGTTTCTCACAGGGAAACTCGAAGTAAAAGAAGCAGTCAATAGGGCACTTCACTCCGTGATAGGCTTAGATCCATAGGTAGAGGAATGAGTTGAGAATCAAGTAGAGCATCTCGTGGAAGTCATCCAACATATACAACAAAGAATAGTAGATCTAGAGCTCCGTACAGTGCCCAACACTCCCCATAATGTAAGAGATCACAGAGAAGCAACTGCCCGAAGCACAGTTGAGAGAATAAAGGCCCTTGCCGTGGAATTCAAGAAACTCAGTACCCAGAGTTATGAGCAAATTACTGAGAATGTAGAACTGAAGGCACTACAGTCGCAGCTCTAGGAGGTGAAGCAGCAAGCAGAAACAATACAGGCATAGTTGAAGCCCCTGTCAGCTATTGAAAGAATGAAGCCATCCCAAGAGAAGTACACTACCCAGCAGCAGTTTCACACCGTTCAGAGAAAATTCATGGAAGTGACTCAGAGGCTCCAACATGTATAGGATGAGGCTTACCAATTGTTCACAGAGATAGAAGGTCAACTAGCAGAACTGAAGCAAGTTGTTACTATAGCTAAATAATGCCTAGAGGGATCCGTGAATGAGGCAGTCATCCAAGAATTTGCAGAAAAAGAGGTCATAGCATAGCAACAACTCGAAGCAGCTCGAGCCAAGCTCAAGGCTTTCGAAGCAGAACTACCCAGATCAGAGTGACTCGGGATGACTCACAAGTGAGTGTTGGGGGCCTGTTGGCCCTTGACCAATTTTTGAGGATACTTGGTCATAATTGACCTATTTTTGGGACTTCGATAGGATGTCGAAGATGGAGCGCAAGATGAAGAGGATAGTGTGGGATATCGACCCCTTTTTTAGGCCTTTTTGAGTTTTGGGATTATGTAACGGGTATGGGAATGTCGGCCCATGGGTTTACCCATGATTAGGACCATTTTTTTAATATATAAATAAGTAGCTAGGCGAAGTAAGAAAGAGCTACAAGTTCAATTTGTGTGATCAAAAGTGCTAAGTGGTGAATAGAGATTTCTTTTTTGCATGCTATGTAGGACTTACAAAGCTAAGTGAAAGTAGTTGTAAGAAGGCTTTGTGATTTAACCTATCTCGGGGAAGGAGGATCTAGTAGAGTGCGCAGATCTCTTATCCTATGCAAAGTAGGGTTTTAAGGATCTGTGGATGTAACTGATTGACAAAATATAATATAAGAGAAGAAGAGTTGGTGAATGTAACCCTAGGGTGGGGGTGAACCACGTATATGATGTGTTTCTGTGTGATTTGCTTAGTGATTTATGAATGTTAGATAGATCTATTGTTTCTTTGTGCTTAATAAGATGACTGAATGTTAGATATGACCTATGTGAGTATGCTTAGTGCTTGAATCTATAGGATCTAATGAGTTCCTTTCATGCTAATTTCTATTAGATGTTGAATCTAGTTAAATACTATGATGCTCTGTAATTAGGGTTTTTTTGCGTTGTTACTAAGAACTGAATATTGATGAATGTTGACTGCTAAGTGCTCTATTAAGTGTCTGAATCATAGATCTGTGTCCCAGCTAGGGTTGCAGACATCTGAGTCCTGCAACCACCCCTACCTCTACCTCGGGTGAGACTTCATCTGCTTCGCAGGTGTTACCAAAAGGGACGATAGTTAGGGTTTTGTTGGTGCGTTGTTGTAGCATTGAACCCTAGGTATACCCCTGTGCCAACAAGCATCAAAGCTATAGGAATGAGAGATGGGAGAAGGTTACTCCCCAATGGTTGCAAAACAATTGGAATTTTCTCCAAATTCGGTGCCCATCATCAAAACATCCACCAAGAAGGATTTCGTTCAACCCCTAACCTTTGGAGACAAAAAGGAGAAAATTGGGACCAAGACAGTATTCCTGTGCTGGGAAGAACTTTTCAAGAAAATAAAGTAGGAGGAATTCCCTGAATATACCCCCCACAACGATCTTGATACAAGAAGACTCGATCATGAAGTCCTCCCGAATGTCTGAAAGGCGTATCTACACATGGTGGCGAGTAGGACTCCAGTATTCCCTTGCATCGAACTCCTGAAATGGATTATCGATCACAATGACACACAAATATGTTTGATTAATGACTAAAATGGTGAGTGTGTCGGCGTTTTCATCCCAATGGAAGTGAAGAATTACTACAAGCTCAGAGAGCCGGAAGAATGAATGAACACCGATTTTTTTGTAAGATTCTATGAGAAAAATGACACCAGCAAGGAGATGGCGTCATGGTGGAGAGAGGATAAAAATTTCACTAATTGGACCTTGGGCTGGTACCCGAATTCTAACCCGAGGGAGACGTACATCTATCTAATGGCTCTCCTCTGCCGATTGCATGGGGAGAAATGTTGTTCTAGGTTTTGAGAGCCTTGGATGCCTCTAGCTTATACGATAGCCATTTCCAGAATAGGTTTTAACTAGGGTACCATAATCTCCAAACAACTGAGCACTTGCATATGACATGTTCAAACGTTGAAAGAGAGAGAAACCCCATTCTTCTATATGGCTTCTTATCTATTGGACGTCATATGTGCCAGAAATGTCTTTGCTAGAATGAACGTGAGTTGGTACACATCCGAGCTCCTAGTCCATGTGTATTTTGACATCTTGTGGGAGAACAGGGTACAATAAATCCTACTCTCTCATCTACAATTAGTTTATCACACATATTTATTTCTTGTTGTTCAAGAAAGAGTGCCCAAGGTTTTCGGATGCAACCAAAAGGGTTGTATCGGAAGTTGGCCATTGGTATCTGGACGAGCGCGATACTTACATTAGGGTTTTCGGTGCCACCTGAGAACCCCATATGTTACCTGTATATGTCCCCAATCGACTATTAGTAGGGGAAATATGTTATCATACCATCTTGCAAGGTTATAATGCTACTTTGTTAAAGGATAAGAAGCGGGCCTTCATACCCTATGGGTTTCATATTGGTTTCTACATGGTAAAGGACACTACAGAGGCCAAGCAAGAAGGGTTAAGCCAAGTAGATTTTTGATTCCATAATGGTCATTTTCTCAAGCACGACCCCAAGGGTCTGTTCCTGAAGCATACATCATATGTATCATCTTGCTGGCCATATGCCCACGACAGGTTTGAGGATGAGATCTTCACTGAAAATGATCAAAGCTGGGATGAGGTGGTGGAAAGGATGGCTGACCCTAAAACAATGAGGTTTAATGCCGTGATTTGGGATGAAAAAGCAACAGTCTTGGAACAATCAACTCAAGAAATCATAAGGGCCAACAATGAAAGGATAATACCTGAATCAATCGAAGTAGTAGAAACTTCTCAAGAAGCCACTGGAACAACATAGATTCCCTAGGTAACCCCGGTAAAAGATAGGAATTTCTATGAGGTTCAAGCTGTGCAGGGGATGGGGGGACTCATGTATCAACATGCCCAACAAATAATGAAGAAGATGCGAGATAATCCAGACCTCATTAGGTTGCCAAGGCTTCCGACTGATAGCCCAGAACAAAGCTCAGCAAGTCCAAGTGGCCCTGATTTCATAAACCTTGATAACATCAATGGGTTAGATAACCCTAAATCCACAAGGTAGGTGTGATGACTCAACTAAAGACAGGTCGGGTATCAGTAGAGACAAGAGCACCTAATCCTTTGGGCAAGTTTATAAATATATATAGTGATGATGAAAGCCCGGAAGCATCTCACGAGACCCATGTGCATGTCCAAGAAGAAAACGGACCTAAGGAGACTTCTTCTCCTACTCCCGAGGTCCAAACCCATGAGATCCCATGAAAGGAAATAGAAACCAAAAATTTTCCCCACACAAAGAGGCTCGATGCACCAAAAACCCGAGAAGACAATCTGAAGGACAAGTAAGAATTGGATGAGCCAAAGGAATGATCCCCACAATAGGAAATCAATGTTTCAATGGCCGATGAAAAAGTAAGTATCGAGTCTTTTTTCGATGCCTCTATTCCGCTCGATACTCAGATACCTGACAAGCAATAGGCGAAATCTGAGCCTTCGAAGCACAAAAAGAAATTCAAGAACCCGATCTTGAACAAATATACACCACCAGAAATTTGGGAAACACACTCACATGGGGTGAACAATAGATTCTTGAACATATGGACAAGGTAGACAATATTTATGTGATCTTCTATGATCGAAAGAGGAAGGCCATTTTCTAGAGAAATACAAGGAAAAGGAGGATCATGTTGGATCTCTCTATCCTCATCACTATAGAGTAAAACTTGATAAACAGACAAAATGCCAGAACATCTGAGCTCCTCGATGTGGGGATGGTGCTCTCAGATGCCAACCTGGATAGATCCAAATGAGATGAAAAGGAGCTGGTTTCCGCCCTAAAGGAAATAGAACATTTGCGCCACCTAGATGAATACTATCAGGGCACCACTCAGGCCACGATATACCTGAGAAGCGAGTTTGAAGAATCTTACAACCAATTCAAGAAAGAGAGCCACCTTTTTATCGAAAATGTAGTTATTCTCTAGGAAGACACTCTCATGGAACTCGCAACATGCAAGGATATGGAGAAGTGGCATGAAAGGGTGCAACAAGCCATAGAGAGACTCGAATACATTGATGCAGTTCAACAGGTCTGGGATAAAGAAGAACATGGGATCCGAGTGCTAGGAAAACACAGTCTTGATTGCATGAAGCGATCAGCTGGGTATTGGGATAATATGTCTCAGGAACCACACCAATAAATTCAAGAATAGTGGGCCAAATGTGAGAAACATTTGGGGAAAATTAACAAAGGAATAAAGGATATCAGACTCCCCTAGTTCGACAACCCCGACAAGTTCGTCGACTTGTGCGACATAGTAGAATTGCATACCAAGAAACATTTATTATGGGCCAAAGAGCTAACGAAGGTGACCAACACAACACCATGACAAGTGCGAATATTTATGGAACATCTGATTAGATCTCAGATTGCACTAGATTAGTTAAACACCAGTCTAGTGAAGTACCAAGTGCTTGCAGTGGAGGTCAGAGGAATTTACGTAGCTCCGATGGAGTAGCACATATTTCCATGGTCCCAAAATTTCGATGAGTTGTTTACCAGATTGTTGGAGTATGAGAAAAGTCACCCTTTCGAAGGGATATCTTGAGTTGACTATTAAAGAATCCGTTATAAGAAGACGACACGTGGTGAATTTTGTTTTTTTTAAACTACACTTAGTGGTTATTTTCAGTTGAATTTTATGTTATAAATAAGAACATTGACCAATTAGTGAATGGTCGATGGTTGTTGCAAGAACTCTTTAATTCTGGTTATTAAGAATTATTTTGAAGCTGCCTTTGATTTGAGAAGTCCTTCTGGACCAAAGACAAAGTTATTTTCATCAAATGCATGTGATTGGATGTGGAGAAGAACTATTTCCTATCTCGTTTCATGAATGATGATGTAATGAGTAAGAGACATTTAATCTATTGTCAAGTTATCTGGTGCAATATTATGTTGTTATTTACTTTAATGATGAAGATGAATCATGGTGTTATCATGTGATGGATGATTAAGTAGGTGAATTATTTTTCTTGCCATTGTCTTATTGCATAAGTGTTTCCTTTATGGTAATTAGTTTCTCATAAAGTAATTGGATGCTCACATGGTTAATGTATTAGTACTAGGCATGTGGTGTAAAATTGTTGTCTGCATGCTTGAGCATCGGGTTATCCCAATTTCATCCTCTTCCCCACTAGTTAAGCTTAATTCTATTTTGTTTCCAAGTTGGTTTATACCGTATTATATCTCATATCGGTCCCACCCAAGAGAAAATACAAAAATAGATAGTCTGAACTGAAGGAAGAGCCTTCAAAATAAAACATAAAGCCCATCGATAAATTGTCTGGATCGCAAGATTTGGAGAACCATTCCACTATTAAATGTTGTAGAGTCTAATTGGGCCTCGATGGCGGGTTTGGTTCCTGTTGTTGAATCAAGGGACTTAGGACCCATCAACACCTGCCTAAGTCATGTGTACAGTCAGGATATGTAGGGATACAAGGAATTGGAGGAGATTTTTGGGTCTCTAAATAAGAGAGCCACTGAAAGAGAATGCGGGAGGGCATGCAATAAAAAGAGTAGAGAACTCGAGGAAGAATATTGAGTTAGAGTATGGAAAACCCAAAAAACCCAACCTGAGAAAAGAGGGTTGTGAACCTGATGTTGGGAAGGCATATGATGAACCTTGAAGAGACCTGGGCTAGGTGGGTGTAAAGTAAAATCTCTACCAAGAGTAGATTGAAGGAGAGTGTTAGGGACCTAACCTACCTAACCCCTCAAGTGGGTAGAATAATATATTTCCATGTAATAACGGTCAATATTACTAAGGCCTGGCAACAAGGAGGAATAAGTCAAATTTAAGAAGACCTAATAGAAGCTTCTTCTTCTAGAAGGATCTTCCTCTAAATTGTTCTTTTGGATAGATAGATTTAGTATAAATAGGAGTAGAGGGTATGAGAAGTTTGGTCTTGAAGAATTATTGTAATAGAGCTATGCTCTGCTGGAGGTTTCCCCCTCGAAGAGGCAAGTTAACCTTGTTTCCTATCAATAAAGGTATAATTATGGTGTTGTGGTCCATATAATTTGTTGTTGTGTTGTTATCTTTGCAGTATTTCTGTATTTTGTTGCTATCTCGGTGTTATTTTCTGCATTCTTTCTCTTCTCTGCTGATAAAATAGACCTGGTACCTTACAAGTGGTATCAGAGCACTTTCCTAGGAAAAAACTTGTGGGTTAATTTGTTTTTAGGGTAGAGACATATTCTGACATCTTAAAGCTACAGAGCTCTGTCATTACATGCATAAACCTGTGGTCGAGGAGTAATACACATAGGAAATACAAGCGATACTCAAGCGCACATCTGTTGGCCACCCTTGTAACCCCTGTTGGTACCCATTCAAGTGGTAGCGCATCAGACATCACATGTATATGGATCGACCTAGATCTCATGAAGCCCTCTATAGATAAACTGTTTGGCCGCCTGATAGCTATAGTCCCATCGAGAACACCACTTCGGAAGATACTCTCTAGTACCTGGGTAGTTGGTTTGTACATATAAGAGAACAATCTAGCCTCCTTAGTTGGTGCCCTAAGATATTGGGTCGAGTACTACTGTTGGACTCTACATGTATATTAGAGAGTTATAGAATAGGGGGAACCCATGTTTGTAGAACCCTTGAATACCATAACCCTTAGGAATTAAACATAAATAGAATATACAAGACCTATTGTCATGCACACTTATTTGGGACCTATCCCATTGGATTCCCCTTTTCGACCTGATCACAGTCATACATTTCATTTCTAATCCTCTCTCTTTTTTTTTTTTCAGTGGACCCAACCCCTTCCCAGCTTCCCTTATTTTCCACCTATTCCATTATATTTCATTTCTCACTCTAATATTTGTGGTACCTATCACTTATAAGTTCCTTTTTTTGGTCCCACCCACCCATTTTTCCTTACCCGTAGCCCCCCTCTCCAAATGGCCACCACTCGCAACCAAGACCTACAAGCTTCCATCAATCAAGCCCAAGAATCCATCCAACATGTGACATATTATATTGGCTCTACCAATTCCCTCCTTGCATAATTCGAGACCCAAGTCCAACACAAATTTGACACCATGGAAACCAAATTCATGAACCAATTTAACACCCTCTAGTCTGTTGTCAACCAGTTGTTGAACTGCATTCCGGGTCCTTCCTCCTCAGACCAACCATATGTTGTTGATTCCTCTCATTCTCTTCATTTTCAATCCAACTCCTTTCATCGTGATCCCTGTCTTTCCCACGTTGAGGTCAATGAATTTGATGGCTCCGATCCTACGGGTTGGATCACTCAAATGGAGCATTATTTTTCTCTACGTGGTATTACTGATGAGTTGGCCAAACTTCACTATGGTGTCCTCTATATAGATCCTAAATTATGGAAATGGTGGCAATGGCATAAAAATTCACGCCAGGGGTATATTTCCTGGACCTAGTTTTTTGTAGAGCTCTACGACCGCTTTGACACTAATAACCACTATCTCGGTCATTTGACCAAGTTGAAACATTCAGGCATAGTGGAATACTTTATAACTTCTTTTGAGAATTTTTCCTTTCAAACTGAGGGCATTTCATATGCGTTCTTCCATGAATGCATTATTAGTGGCCTAAATGATGAAATCTGATCCTAGGTTCTCATGGTGTGCCCTCAAACTTGGTTGGAAGCTACTAAACATGCTAAAGAGGCCCAACAAGTTTTTTTTTCCCAGAACAAAAACCCCTCTTATTCCTCGCCCTTGACCAACTAATTCTAACCCCCCTGTCACTCCCCTCAGGGTCCAAAAATTAACTAGGGCATAAATGGATGAACGCCAATTGAAGGGTCTTTTCTACAATTGTGATGAAAAATATTTTCCGGGGCACAAGTGTAAGGAAAAAAAATGTTTTATAGCCATTTTTGAAGATGTTCCTACAGAATATGTGATATTTCCTGTAATATTCTAGATATAAAAATTATGCAGGACAAAAATAAAATGCTAGAAATGGCAGATGAACAACAATATAACCAGAACAACACCAAAATAATACTAAAATGATAACAGAATAACACTAGAAAGAGCACTTCGATTATTGAGAGCAATGTTCACTTGCCTCTTCGAGGTGGAAACCTCTAGTTAGGTAGAGCTCTATTACAATAATATCCAAGACAATAGTTCTCATACCCTCGACTCCTATTTATACTAAATATGTCTATCAAAAGAACCATCTAGAGGAATATCCTTCTAGAAGCGGAAGCTTCTATTAGGTCTTCTTACATTTGACTTATTCTTCCTTATTTCTATGCCTTATTAATATTGACCTTTATTACATCAGAATATATTATTCTACCTACGTGAGGGGTTAGGTCCCTAAAGTGTCCTCACCCTTAAAAACAACCTTGTGCTCAAGGCTTGAGATGTGAAAATTCTTGCAGAATGATAGTTGGTTCCCAAGTGGCATATGTCGGGGTTGTATCTTTCCACTGGAATAACATCTCCTTGATGGTTCATTGATATAGGTGATGCTCATGCTGGTCCAAAATTACTTTTGGTTGTATCCAAATGGAGCCTTCTTCATCCAACTCGAGAAGGTTTCTTTGATTTTGGCACTTAGTTCCAATCACCTTCTTTAAGAAGGAAATATGAAAAACATGATGTAGCTTAGAATGAATGAGCAAAGATAACTGATAGGCCACCTGTCCCAAACGCTTGAGAATGGTATAAGGACCATAAAATTTGGGTGCCAGATTATGACAATGGTCAACTTTGAGGGAATTTTTATTGTAAGGTTGCAGTCGAAGAAACACATGATCCCCTTCTAAAAATTTACGTTCATAGCGACCTTGATCTTCTTGTTGCTTCATGCAATTCTGGGCCATCACCAAATTCTCTTTGAGGGTACGAAGAATAGCCTCTCAAACTATAAGCATTTGGTCAACCGCCTAGACCTTCGAGACACTTGATAAATATGAGAGAACTGAAGGTGGATTTTTTCCATATACTTCTTCAAAAGGAGTCATGCAGGTAGTTATATGGTATGAAGTGTTGTACCACCATTCAACTAGTGGTAACCATTGAGCTCACTGATTTTTCTTTTGCAATGAAAAACACCTCAAATATGTTTCCAAACACTTGTTGACAACTTCAGTTTGATCATCATTCTGGGGATGATAAGTTGTGCTAAGATGAAATAGGGTTCCTTGTAGCTTGAACAATTCTTGGCAAAAATTTCTTGTGAAAGTTGGGTCACGATAAAAAATAATAGAATGTGGAATGCCATGAAGCTTGAAGACCTGATCCATGAAATGTTGAGCCATAGTGCCTGTTGTAAATGGGTGTTTAAGAGAACATAAATGAGCATACTTGGAAAGGCGATCAATGACCACCATGATGACTAATTTATTTATCGATTTAGGTAAGCCCACAATAAAATCCATAGAGATATCCCTCCAAACAGCAGGTGAAATCGGAAGAGGTTGTAGTGTGCTAGGAGATTTGACTGTTTCACCCTTGTTGCATTGACACACATCACATTCAGCCACAAAATTACGAACGTCCTGTTTCATACCATCTAAAAAAAAAGAACATTTGACCTTGTCATAGGTTTTGGTAAACCTTGAGTGCACAACTATGGGTGTAGCATGAAGCTCAAAAACTATCGTGGATTTAATTTTTGACTCTTTACTTAAATACAAATGGCCTTTGTATCGAAGCTCATCATGGAGGCAAGAGTACCATGGGGAAATTGGACAATTGGACTACAATTGTTGTATTATATGTGAACCTTTGGGATCATGTAGCCATTCCTGGAGAATGGCTTGGAGCCAATCTAGTACAATGAAGGAGAGAGAAAAAAGGGAACCTTCATCTTCATATTTTCAGGAAAGTGCATCCGCAACCACGTTGTCTTTTCCTTTCTTGTAAATTATCTCATAATCATATCCAAAGAGCTTCGTCATCCATTTTTGTTTCTCTAGGGAGGAAATGCTTTGTTCCATAAAATACTTGAGGCTTTGCTGATCTGTCTTAATTTGGAGGTTTTTCCCCCTATAGATAAGGGTGCCAAAGATCAATGACATGGAAAATAGCCATCATTTCCTTTTCATATTTTGATTTGCCCAAATTTTTTTCAGATAGTTTTTTGCTGGTAAAGACCAAAGGCCGACCCTCTTGCATAAGGACATCGCCAATTCCTTTCCATGAAGCATCACATTCTAGGACAAATGTCTTTTTGAAATTAGGAAGTGCCAGGACTGGAGTGATGCACATGGCCATCTTCAAGGTTTGAAAATACTGAGCAACTGATGGAGTCCAGGTGAAAGAATTCAATTTAAGGAGTGCAATGAGAGGGGCTGCAATATTTCCATAATTCTTAACAAACTTGTGATAATAACCTGTTAAGCCCAGAAAATCCACGCAATCTTTTGAGAGTCTTTGGGTGAGACCAGTCTTGCATAGCTTCAATCTTTTTAGGATCCACCCTGACACCGTGCTTGCCAACAAGATGACCTAAGTACTCAACTTATGAGGCACCAAAAGCACATTTATATTTTTTTAGGAAAAGTTGGTGCTGAGAGAGTAGATGGAGAACTCGATCCACATGAGAAATATGGTCTAACTAGTTTTTTCTATAGATGAGGATATCATCAAAGAAAAATAGGACAAAATGACGGAGAAAAGGATGGAAGACATGATTCATGAGGCTTTGGAAAGTGGAGGGAGCATTACACAAACCAAAGGGCATGAACAAAAAATCATAGTGTCCCTCATGAGTTCTAAAGGTAGTCTTAGGAATGTCTTCCTCTTTCATATGGATCTGGTGGTAGCCAAAACGAAGATCAAGTTTAGTAAAGAACTGGGCGCCACTCAATTCATCCAAGAGGTCATCAATGACAGGAATGGGAATTTTGTCTTTAATGGTGAGTTTGTTGAGGGTGTAGAAATCAAGAGACATGTGCCAAGAGACTTCTTTATTCATGACCATGACCACATGAGAAGAGTAGCGGCTCGTACTAGGGTGGGTAACACCTACGTTCAACAGTTCTTGAACCATTTTCTCAATTTCTTTTTTTTTGGAAAAGGGGTGATGATAGGGACATATATTGAGAGGAAGGCCTCCTAGGACAAGGGGAATGGACTGTTCATGAACAACATGGGAAGGAGGGAGTCCCTGGGGAGTGGAAAAAACCACTTGATGTTTAGAGAGGATGGATTGGAGGTCCTGCGACACAGAGGGTGTCTTAGTTGCTTGTATGGCATGGAGTTGGGAAATAACGCCTGAATGACCTTTTTTGAGTAGCTTTTCCATGCGATGGGAACTAATGATATCAGGGGAACTAGTGTTTATTCCTTGGAACTTATATTGTTGGCCCTCCTAGTCGAATTGCATGGTTAATTCCTTAAAATGCATGAGAATGGGACCCAAAGTCCTTAGCCAATCTGCACTGAACACAATGTCACAACTGGCCATGTCGATAGAAAACATATAAGATTTTAGGTGGTAGTCACCGATTTGGAGACACACATTTTCACAACTCCCTCTTCATTTCATGGACCCACCATTGGCAATCATGATTTGGAAATTATTGACTACACAGATATAGAAATAAGTTTCTTGGGAAATGTGGCGATGAATAAAATTATGGGTGTTTCCACTATCAAAAAGAATGATGACCTTCCTATGCTTGATGTAGCTAATTAGTTTGAGGGTTTGGGGAGCAAAGAAGCCCGTGAGAGCATTTAGGGAAATGATCGGTTCTAATTCGGGAGGGTCTGAGGGAGGGGTAATGCCGGTGGGTTCAGGTGACTCAAACATAAGGGGAGCTTCAACGTCCTCTTCCAAAACATCCTCTTAGATGGCCATAAAAATATTTTGTTCCTTACACTTGTGTCCCGGAAAATATTTGTCATCACAATTATAACAAAGGCCTTTGAGTTGGCATTCAGCCATTTCGGCCCTAGTCAATTTTTGGATCTTTAGTGGAGTAAAAGGAGGAGTGGGATTCACTCGTTTAGTGCGAGGAATAAAGGAGGGTTTTCGGTTTTGAGAAGAGACAACCTATTTTTCTTCCTTAGCTTGTTTAGTATCCTCCACCCAACTCTGAGGCCGATCCATGAGGACATGGGCATGGATCTCATCCTTGAGGCCACTGATAAAACATTCTTAGAAAAAAGCATCAAACATGCCCTCTGTATGAAAATCCAGTCACTCAAAAGCAGCTATAAAGTCTTCCACTGTGCTAGATTGTTTCAGCTTTGTCAAACGGACTAAATGGTTGGTGTCAATGTCAAAGCATTTATAAAGCTCTACCACAAAGAGTGCCCAAGCAACATACCCTTAACGGACAATTTTTCTCCATTGCCACCATTACCAACATTCTTGATCTAGATGGAGAACACCATACCAGAGTTTGGCCAAGTCATCTGTAATGTCATACAAAGAGAAATAATGTTCCATTTGAGTTACCCAACTAGTGGGATCTGAGCCATCAAATTTGGTCACATCCACCCATAGAAGGCGTAGGTCACACTAAAAGTGATGGGACTGATAATTATGGGAATGCGAGGAATTTTCAGGTTCAGTATGAAAAGGTGGGTCAGATAAAGGGGGATCTGCAGGGATATGCAGTTTGGTGTAGATCATCGAAGAAATAGATTCAAGATGGGTAGTCATATCTTGTTTGAGGTATTCTTTGAGTTCTGTGATTAAGGCAGCGATGGAGGAATGCATGTTTTTATTTATGGTGGAAATATTGGCATTGAGTTGTCTCACTTCTTGTTAGGTATAAATTAGATTGAAAGGTATTGAAGTGATCTTCCAAGTCTTGGTTAAGGGTATGGGCCATGATGACGAGGGAACCGAAGAAGGGCGGGTGGGGTGTTGGCCCTTGACCAAGTTTTGAGGATTCTTGGTCATATTTGACCTAGTTTTGGGACTTCGACAGGCTATCGAAGGTAGAGTGAAATACGAAGTAGAGATCGTGGGATCTCAGCCCCTTTTATGGCCCTTTTGGGATTTGGGATTATGTAATGGATATGGGAATGTCGACCCATGGGTTCACCCATGATTAGGCCTATTTTGTATGTATAAATAGATAGTTAGGTGATGTAAGAGAGGCCAGTGTGCTAAGTGCTAAATGAATGGCTGAGTGCTAGAGTCAGATCTATGTGATCAATATTTGTAAGTGCTTTGGTGCATATTGCGTTAGACTTGCAGAGCTAATTGCAAGTCATTGTAAGAGACTATAGAAGGTTGCGTGCTTAAATCTACTCAGGGAAGGAGGATCTAACGAGATGCACAAATCTCCTATCCTCTGCAGAGTAGGGTTTTTGAGGCTCTGTGCATGTAACCTATTGAAGAAGCTAATAAAGAAGACAAAGAGTTGGCGGACGTATTCCCAGGGTGGGGGTGAACCACATACATGTTGTGTTGCTCTGCTTTGTGCAATGCGTTGATGTGCTTATATGTTAATCTTCTTGGTGCTTTAATATAGATGAATGATTTTTCGGTGCTTAATGCTTAATAATATGGATGGATGTTAGATCTGACTTATATACATGTGATTAGTGCTTGAATTTGTTAATATCTAATCTGTTTCATCATGCTAAGTGTTGTTAGATGCTAGATATGGTTTAATACTGCGATGATCTATAATTAGGATTTAACTGCGTTGTAACTAAGATATTAATATCGATGAATGTTAATTGTTGAGTGCCTTGATTAGAATCACAAATCTGTGTCCTAGCTAAGGTTGCATACACTGGAGTCCTGCAACCACCCCTGCCTCTACCTCAAGTGAGACTTCATATTCTTCGCAGGTGTTGCCGAAAGGGTTGGTAGTTAGGGTTTTTTTGGTGCATTGTTGTAGCATTGAACCCTGGGTCTGCCCCTGTGCCAACAAATGGTTCCGTTGCCGGGACCTGAAATTGTGGTTGTTGGGAATTAAGGAAAACAAATCTTTTTGCATAGATATATCGCTCTAGTGAGCAGTATTCTACCTGATTTGTGAATCTCTGTGCTAAATAAATAAGTTCAATCTGAAGAAAAGAGGTAAGATCTAAATGCTTTGTGCTCTAATAAAGGTAAGAATAGTGAAAAGTTTTAAGATCTGAACGCTTTGTGCTCTGATAAAGGTAAGAATAGTGAAAATTTTTAAGATCTGGAAGCTTTGTGCTTTGCTGAAGACAAGATTAGTGGAAATTTTTGTTTCTAAAGTATGGATCTAGGTATGTTTGATAAAATTTATCCTATCTTGAAAACTAGGGCACTGATAGAAGAAAGAATATTTGATATGAGTAGATCTGATAAGAATAGTGAAAGATATGTTATACCTATGCATAGAGAGAATGTTTGGACTAACAAATGGATGAAATATCCTAGAAAGAATTTTTTGCAGGTTAGCTACCTGTTAGCGATATTTCTCGCTAGGGGAATCACAGATCAAATGAATGGGTTAGAACCCACCCGTCCAAAGTTTTGGGCGATAATGCGCCCATGGTAAACAGTAAGCAGGATCGGACGGCCTGGATCAGCGTGCCCGGATCAACGGCGCACAGCAAATTCCGGACCCCCCTTGCCTTCCGACCTTTAAGCAAAGGGGGGGGGTCCGGAAT
>JZKD02S0168593.1:4211-15641 GCA_000966675.3 Picea glauca
TGTGTAATGTTTGTGTTTGCCATTGTATCTTTTCTGTTCTTTTCTGAATATCAGTTTGCAGTAGATATTGTACAAGGTTAGAATTTACAATTTGTTGGCATATAATCAAGAAGGATATGGTTCACATGGTGCAATATGTACATAAATCAGCCAGAATGGGTGGTAGTGTAAATTCCTCCTTTTTAACTCTCATCCCCAAGGAGAATAATCCCCTTCCTTTGCTAGATTCATACCAATTTCCCTTTGCAATGTCTCCTATAAACTCATCTAAAAAATTATAGCAAATAGAATCAAGCCTTTTCTGCCTAAATTAATCTCTCCCAATCAAGGGGGCTTCATGGAAAAACGACAGATGCTAGATAATATTTTATTAGTCCAAGAAGTCATCCACTCTAGCAAGGAAAGGGGAGACAAGGGGACTATCATCAAGTTGGATATGGCCAATGCCTTTGACAGGGTCCGACACAATTCTCTCTTTGTAGTTTTGATCAGATTTGGGTTCGGGGGCAGATTTCCTGGCACAGATCTCTTCTTGCATCAGTGGGCCCTGGATTTCCCCAATAATCAATGGTCGACCAACATATTTCTTCAAGCTTTATAGGGGACTGAGGCAAGGATGCCCCTTGTCTCCACTTTTGTATATTCTGATGGCAGAAGCCCTCAATAGACAGTTAGAAAAGGCCAGACAAGAGAAACATATCCATGGAATAAAAATCACAAAAAGAACGAGAAGAATCAACCACTCACAGAGTGCCGACGACACGATTCTAATGGGAGGGGCATAAACTATCATCGCCAATCGTTTCATGGCGATCTTGGATGTCTTCATGAAAGCCTCGAGGGGCAAGATCAACAGACAGAAAAGCTGCATATACGTTTGGAACATCAATTCTAGGGAAGTGACCAAAATAAAATATATCCTTCAATTTCCCCCTGGAAGATAAATGGCTTTCTTTTAAATATTTGGGCATTCCAATATGCCTCACCACCCTGCCTAGCTCAGCTTGGACTCCAGTAGTGGACAAAATCAAATCTAAATTATCCCTGTGGGGATCTCAGTGGCTAAATCCCAGGAGCTTACTCGCTCTAGTAAGCATAAAAACATCTATTGCCCAAGAGCTTAGGAAATTTCTTTGGAAGGGGGGGAAAACCAACACCAAACGTATGCACCTAATTAACTAGAATACAGTTAGAGCTCCAAAATCCCATGGAGGGATGGGTATCTTGGACCCTTCCTTATCAAACCTGGTCCTTGGTGCAAAGATTCTATGGAGACCGGTGACAGGAAAACAAGAATGGTGGAAGAAAGTCATCCTACACAAGTATTTCACTGGAGACAGGCTGAGATGCTTGGACTCCTCCCCTTCAAGGAGGCCGGGCTCTCCAATTTGGAAACTTCTTAAGGCCTCGCTTCCCCTATTTCAAAGTAAAGCCACATGGATACCAGGGAATGGAAGGCAAATCTCTATTTGGACGGATAGCATAATGGGAAATCTTCTGCTATCACATGACTACACACTCCAGTGTCTCTCTTAGTGGTGTCAAAACCATAATATTCACACATTGTATGATATTTCTAAGTGGCATCTGTCACGCAAATTGGTGGGATGGCATATCCCAGATCTTCGAGGACAATTCCAGGAACTATTTCAAAGTCTTTGTCCAAATCTTAAGGGTTGTGCTTTTTCTCGTCTTGAAACTTGTGACTCTAGAGGCTGGGGAGAGGGCCATTACACTATTAGAGATGGATACACTGCACTCCTTGCTCAGTACTCCCTCCACCTGAGGTCAAGTATGTGGTCCAAAATCTAGAATACGAATGACATTCCTAAAATTAACATGTTCTGTTGGACCCTCGCCCATGGGAAGATTCTCACCAGAGAAAACTTGCAGAAAAGAGGATTTAGGGGACCCTATCGATGTGCTCTTTGCAGACAAGCGGAGGAAACCAGTGTGCACATCTTCCTGGAATGTCCATTTGCAAATGCTGTTTGGTCCACTATTTTGGGGAGTCTGATCTCTAGAATCAAATTGTCAGATTCAATAACCAAAATCTTTAGCAGATGGAAGTCCTAATATTGGGGTTCACTGGAACATAAACAACCATTCAAAGCTGCCTTCCTAGCCCTCCCTAAATTTACTTCATGGAAAATTTGCTTGGCAAGGAATCGAGCCATTTTCTCTGAGGAATCTTCTTCCCCAGAGTTGGTTTCCTCAAAATGCTTGGGGCTTTTGGATGAACACATAAATTCGAGGAAGAATCAGGAGAATTCGCAAGAGCATCTACTTCAGGAAGAAGATATATGGTGGCAGAGGATCCTCTCAGACCAAAAAATGATCCATCCCAACCATCCTCATCTCCTCCATTGTTTCCAGATCTTCCTTGCATTCATATAACTTCTGAGGAATTCGCGGAGTGGAAAAGAAATCAGTTGGGTCATGTCTTATGCTTTGACGGTGCCTCCAAAGGAAACCCAAGGGTGGCAGACGTGGGTGGGGTTATCCTTTTCCAGGAGAGCATATCAAGACAATTTTCTCTTGGAGCTTGGGACATGCAACCAACAACCAGGCGGAAACCTATGCCCTGTTTCAAGGTCTGTTGTTGGCACGACAATCTGGTCTTGATTCTATTACTATCTTGTGTGACTCAAAGACAATTCTTAATCATTTTCGTAAGAACAGTCTTCCAGCGGATATGAAACTCAAGAATATTTTCCAAAGAATCCACCAAGAACTCAAGTTTTTCATACCAGAGCCCTTTTTCTTGTTCTCCTTCACAATAACACTTTGGCAGATGACCAAGCCAATTTAGCAATACGAGATAGCGTTGGATCCCTTCGCATCGACGGGCACTCCTCCCCCCCTTTATCCCATGATTGACTTTTCTCCCTTCCCTCGCGGACAGCCAGTCAGCCTCCACCTGGCAGTCCTCCTCTGTCTCCCCTCGTCCACCGTCCCTTTGGCCTGGATCTTCTATCGAAGTTTTCCATTTATGGACTTGTCTTGTTGCATTTGTGGTAAGCGAGCACATTCCCCTACCTCTCTTCTTTTGCCTGTCCCTCACAAGATGGGAGCCGACCTTTCTAGATTGCTCTCACTGTCATCCTCGTACATTTCTCCTTCAGCTGTTGCCAAGAAAGACGGCCTTTCTGCCCTGTGTTTCTACTTCTCTGTGTGTGAAGATGTGTGACAAATAATGATCAGCATGGAAGCCTGCCTCCTGCCAGCAGAGGTTGAATTCTCAGACGTAGCTTTATCTCCAGGATCTGCCTTGAATTCGCCTCATGGTCCAGACAATGAAGAATCTCACAGGAAAGAACCCAATGTTAATTAAGTTTTAGATTCGCTGTTTTTGTATTTTGATACTTGGTATCTTTTATAGATTCTACTCATGGACAGCTGTAGGAATTCAAATTTTGCATATACTAAAATATAACAGACGCTTGCATACCATCTTAGCTATCAGGCAGCCTGTTTTTGAACTTCTGGAAAAGCTAGTTTGTGGTTGTAATAGCTCTCTTACTGCAGGCTGTCTGCAGACTTTTTAATACAATTTCCCCAGTTTAATTTTTTTTTTCTTCTGGATATTATTCAGTGACGAGGGGAAGCTGCTGGTTGATGTAGTGAAACGAGTGGTGCAAATTGTTCGAAAAACACCCTTGGATGTCTGCAAATATCCCAGTGGATTGGATCACAAAATAAAAGATTTTGAAGAAAGAGTGTTATTGCAGCGGCAAAGAGATGGGAAGGCTGGGGTTGTAGGAATTGTGGGAATTGGCGGGATTGGGAAAACCACCCTTGCAAAACAATTCTTCAACCGTGAGAGATCACATTACCCTCGTTCTTGTTTTTTATTTGATGTCAGAGGAAGCTCTTTAAAGTCGTTGCAAAGTACACTTCTTCATGATTTAACTCTGTTGTCTGAGCAAATAAACAGCACCGCTGAAGGTATAGAGAAGCTTAGAAAGCATCTCTTTTCTTCTTGCGCTCTTATCATTTTAGATGATGTGGATAATAATGACCAGCTGGATGCATTACTTTTACCCGCTAGGGATGTCCTTCGTTCCGACAGCTTAATTCTAGTTACGTCTCGCCATAAGGACGTACTTACAAGCTGGGGAATTGCAGATATATCTATTTACAAGCTACAAGGCCTCAGTCGACAACACTCCACAGAGCTCTTCTGCTGGTACGCCTTCCACCAACTTCATGATGTTGCAAGATTTCGTGAAGTGGTTGATAAGTTTGTGATTGCCTGCAATGGATTGCCATTATCTCTTCAAGTCATAGGGGCGCTTCTTTATGGCGAAAGGGATCTTGAGAACTGGGAAGCACAATTACTCAGATTCTCCAAAATACTTCCCACGGATATACTAAACACACTGAAAATTAGTTACCACAGCCTCGAAGAAGACGAGAAGCAGATATTCTTAGACATCGCCTGTTTCTTCATAGGAGAAGACAAGGATACAGCCATCAGGATATGGAACGGATGCGGGTGGTCAGGAAGGCTGTGTCTTCAGAAGCTAGATGATAGGGGTCTCGTGGAGCTCCATCCGAAAAAATGCACCATGTTGGACCCTGTCTTGGAGGTGGATGGGAAAGAATGTATACAAATGCATGACCAACTTAGAGACCTGGGAAGGTATCTGGCGGAGACAGAACCTCGGCGTCGTCTTTGGCGCCAAGATTTCGACCTTTCGCCAAATTCACTGGTACTTATTTGAGATTTTAATAGACTTTCAAATTAGCGATGTTATCTGTCAAATTTTGAATTCTTAAACTTTACAAGGGTTTCAATACTGTTTCTAACAGTTTCCGGAGAACAATATAGGTGCGTGGAATCACAAACTTTGAGCAGTGCAGTTCTTCGGTACCTTATATGAGCAACAGGCAGCTAAGAAGCTTGCAGCTGCTTAGAGCTGAAGGTTCTGTTGATGTGGATGAAGTATTCCGTGTCGGGCAGTCACCACAACTAATATGGCTCAGCTGGTCTAAATGTCCGTACTCCTCCTTACCTTCGGGGATTCCAACTAAGAATTTAAGAGTTTTATGTATAAAGGGGAGCAAATTGAAAACACCGTGGGAACATGAATCTGAGGTAGGTATTCATGTAATTTATTGACAAAAGGTAGTTTTTATTTTCCTTAATTGTAAAAATTGCTTTGGTTTTGAGTATTCCGTCTTCGTATGCACAAAAGTTTTGACATCGAGGGAGCATTGCAGGTACCTCTGCTGTTGAGGGAGTTGCATATCGCTACTAATGACCTGTTAAAGATTCCAAACTCCATAGGGCATCTGAAGCACATCGAGAAGATTGTCCTGGAACCTGACGAAATACTTAAAAGAATGCGTCTGGAAACTTTGCCATCTGAGTTCTGTCATCTGCAGTCCTTGAAACACTTGGAATTAAGGAGCTGTTCAAACTTGAAGTCGCTTCCAGACTGCTTTTGTAGATTGACGAACCTCCAGCATATTAACTTTTATGAATGCTCCGATCTGCAGATGCTTCCAGACGACTTTGGTAACTTGACTGAACTCCGACATCTTCGCTTGTCCCATTCCCAGCTGCAGACGTTTCCACATTCCTTTGGGAATTTGACGAACCTTCAACATGTTGACTTGTCCCATTGCAGCGATTTGAAAATGGTCCCAGATATTTTTGAGAAACTAAAAAAYCTCCAATATGTTGACTTGTCCCATTGCTACAGTTTGGAAAGGATCCCATCTGCTTGGCTGTCTGAGAAAAGAAACCTGGAGGTTATGACTTTCATGTGCAACTGTTTGACAAAACACCCTTCCAATACACATCCCCCAGGCGAATACTACTCCAATAAATTAACCTTGACGCGAAGGTTGTCCAAGTCTCCCTATAGTTCCCCCGCCCCCGTACGATATAATAATAATTGTTATAATATAACTTCAAGGCCAAGGATTTCCAAGACTGGCTTTTAAGGCTGGCTTTATTAATTTATCAATTTATATATTTGTGGGAAAAGGATCCTTTCTGTAATTTTTATTTTATTTTATTCATGTATGGAGGAATCAAAATAAAACTACTTCAAGGTGTCTTTATGGCGTCTCTATGGCTGCAGGGAAAGCCCTCACGAAAATTGAACCTTACCCAATGATGAAAAACTCCTAGCTTTCCACCATTGAATCCAATTTCTTTGGGCATCCTTCCTGTAATTATTAAATTAAATGTAATTATTAAATTAAATGATGGTTATAAGATATTTTTAAGACTGACTTTATTAATTTATATATTTGTGGGAAAATGATCCTACTATGTAATTATTAAATTAAATGGTGGTTATAAGATATTTTTAGTTTGTGAGATAAAATGATGGTTTTTGTTAATTGAGATATGATAGAGGATAAGGATATGTTTATTTAATTGTTAAATTAAATTAATTATTTTAAAATTAAAATTTATTAATTAAATCTAGATTGAGTGGTTGAGAAGGAGATATAATCTCCAAATCAATTTGGAGATGGTATATTTATAAGTATATCAATGTATAGTGTATAGATTTTAATATATATAGTGCATTTTTAATATTTGAAAAACTCATTTTTTATAATAAATAAAATTTAGGTGAGATTAGTGTAACTTACATTGAATTATAAATTTGGAATATGATTTTGATATATATTGAATTATAAATTTGGAATATGATTTTGATGTGTATTCAAAATTTTGAATGATGAATTAGATATTTATTTTTTTAATTTGGTTGTTAAAAATCATGAAATATAATTATAAATTTGGTATTAATAATAGCAAATTTATAATAAAGATTGTTTTGAAAGTTTTTCATTTTAAATTTTTTATTCTTAATAAATTTTATAAGTTAATTTTGGTGAAAAAAGAACAATCATTATTAGTTATTATTTTGGAAGGAGATTGTTTAGAACTGTCCTTTTAATTCAGTGGTTAGCGAATCTATAATGAAGATGGTTTTGAAAGTCTTTCACTGTAAAGTTTCTATTGTTGATTAATTTTATAAGTTAATTTTGATGAAGAGTTAGAAATCATTGTTATTTTGCATGGAGATTGTTTTGAAAAATTTTCACTTCAATTTTTTTATTTTTAATTAATTTTACAAGTTAATTTAAGTGAAGAAAAAACAATTGTTGTTATTCCATATAATGAATTAAATAAATAGTTTAATAATTATTTGGTAAATACCAATTTTTTTAATAAACTATTCATTTTCATAACTAAGTCGTAAGTTATTAAATCGTTTAATAATTATTTGGTAAACACCGCATTTTTTTAATAAATTATTCATATTCATTTCCATAGCTAAATTATAAGTTATTGGTATATCTAAATTGCAAAATATTGAATGTAACTTTGAATTATAATAACAACCTTTAAACTTGATCTCAAATCTAATCCAGATGAAACTTATAAATCACCAATTTTCATGGTTTAAAAAAACTGATCAAATTAAATCATACTTAAAAATACATTTAACACCTGCATTGTTGCAGTCACTCCAATAAAATTTCAAATATTAGAGAAAGTGATTGAGTTAATATTCATTCTTCAATTTCCACTAGTGCCCATAGAGGGGCCTTCCCATCACAATTTCGGTGGAGACGTCTAGCCATTCGTGAACAAAATGGATGTTGTTGGAAGATACTCATAAGTTTAGCCATTAGTGGAAGGAGTAAGTTAACTTGGGAGAAAACAAACCCACTTTTCAGGTGAAAAAATGGGTCCAAATCCATCCAGATTTTCAGGGGTAGTATGAGTTTTGTATGGATCAAAGTTCCATGGATTTCAAAACCTTACCTTGGAGTTTTGCCCCATTTTAAACCAACCTAGATGATCAAAAAATCGATCAAAGTTTTGGATTGGCCGGAAATTTAAAACAACACCGCAGGAGGATGTGCGGTAAAGGTAACTTGGAAGGGAAGATTGCTCAGGAGTTAGCCCACTCTTTAGTGGAATGTAGAATGCTCCATGTGCTCCATTTCTCTTTGCAGTTTCTCTTTGAATATGAAAATTGTAAGTAAATAAGTTTTTAATTCACTTTTAAGAATTTGGAAATTTCAGAAGGGTTGAAATCTCATGGATTGAAATTTAATTTAAAATGTATGTTCATGTTTTTTTATATTTTTATCATTTATTAATATAGTAAGTGAAATTAATAGCAAAGCTACTTATACTTACCTTTTAAAAATGCTTTAATGTAATATTGTGTGTGATTCAAAACAAAGACCTTAAGTAATTATGAACAACTAATTGTGTAAATTTTATGCTTGAACGTGAAATAATATTGTTGAAAGAAATTTTAAAGGTAAAGTAGCTTGTTTTATGAAAGATTATTGGATGACATTAGTAGAGACAATCGAGATCACCATCCCTTGTAATATAGATGACATTAGCAGAGACAATCGAGATCACCATCCCTTGTAATATACACGTCAAGTGGTAATAAAATGAAAGATTGAGTTGCCATGTTACTAGTGATGTTGTGCATGAAAACTCTTTCAAAAGTTGGTGATACCTTCAATTAAACAGTGTATTGCATTCGAGGTGAACAAACTCGAAACTAGATATCCAATGTCAAGTTTAACTTTGGTTAATATTTTATGCGTGGTGCATTTACAACTCATGACACATGATGAGTGACATAATTGAGTGCATCTAATGCCTATGATGTCAATGACTACATGTGTGGCATTTCCTTTTAAAAATTTCAAAGCCTTTGGTTAGGGATAACTAGTAAGGCTGAAGTGAAGTGAAACGAAGCCAAGTCATTTTGCTCCTTGATCTACAATCATGAGGCCAGAGCAATAGAGTGGATGGAAAACAACACAAGTAGCCCATGAAGTCCGAGATTAACCACATTAGCTTGGGCTACTAATCATTATTTGTTCTCTGTAACATGTTTAATATTAATCGAATACAGTTTTAAAGTTTTGGCAAAGCCTTGTTACTTATACTGTCACTACTTTTATATGAATTATTTGCATCCAATGCATTTTTTTAGATTTTGTATCCACATTGTTTCCTCAAAATTTGCCATCTCTGATATGTCACTTAACCAAAATAGAGTATAATATGTTCATGAACTATGCTATTATATATTTCAAACATAGACGAAGATTGATATCAAGCAACACTGAATTTGCAATGCTCTTCTATTTATCTTTGATCATTACGATGATGAAAATATATAGTGATTCAACTTTGATTATTACATATTTTGAAGATGGTATATACCATCTGTCAAGGAATATCTTGCAAGGTCTTACCTCAGTTCTAGTAAGATAAGACCAACCCTTGAGCATAGCTTAATAGATGGTTATAAGAAATTACTGCCCATCAAATGCATTTGAATTAGAATATATTTCCTTCTATATTTTATGTTGTAATCTTAGTACAGTTCAATAAAATATATTATATACATATTTGAAGATACCCATCTCTAAAAAATATAATGTGTCAAGCTCTGCAAAGTTATAGTCGGTTTCCTACAAAACCAAGTTTATAAGCATTTTCATTTTGATTTTGAATTGGAAAAATTCAGGCTTTCACTAGCATAAAACAAATCATGGGATTTCTAGCACTGATATAAATTTTAGTAAAATAACCTATGGGATTCCTAGCACTTATCTAAATTTCAGGTTTTAGAAAAATGTCCGGCCCTATAACTTGAGGGTGCACAACAGAACAATAGAGTGGATTGAACCATGAGCCTGCATTTTTTCAATTTCAGTTAAATAGGGCCATAGGCTAAGAGCTCCAAACAATGTTCTTGTAAAACATCATTTGATACTTATTTTGACAGTTATATGAAGCACACATTTGTAGCTGCAGTATGCATTTGTCAAATCAGACCATCACTGTATACTTCGCAACAAGATGTTCAAATACATGTAACCTTACATTGGGAGGATACCACATTAGTTTGGGAGGATACCACATTAGTTTTGGGTTCACATGCTTGAGCCAAAGGAAAACATTATCGACTTGAAAGACTTTTGGCTCAGAAGCTTGAAATGTTAGGTAGGGTGGTTGGAACCTTGAAATATCCAAGTGGAGAACACTGAATTATTGGTATAGAAAGATTATTGGAATCTTTGTGCAAAAATATATGAAATATATATAATGCATATATTTCAATTATATATGTTATAACTTATATCTGTGATCACAAGGATGTCGACTTCCCGACAAAGCAAGACATGACCCACTTACAATAGAGTGACGGAGGCACCCACAATAACCTATCCCAAGCCTAAAGACACGACAAAGAGAAAGACCATATGCACAAGAGAGGACCTGCAATGATGAACACTTGTCATGTCTACTATAATGTTTCTAGCTATGTGGGATACAAAGGCATACCACAACATTGGTAAAAGATTAGCAATTGTTTCCATACCCTTCCTTCTCAAACTATATCGTTATTAACACAACAAAGCGTTCTAGAATTCCATAGCAATAGTGAGCATGGACAAGAAACCATTATTTATGCCAAACTTAGCAATAAATCTCATCTTTCAGTACTGGAAAAAATCATAGTGCTTCTGGCAACATCAATGGCTCGATGGATCGCAAGAATATGAGTATGAATTAATTTATGAAACTAGTCGACTAAACATAGCAATGGGTTACAAAACAAGTAGGCATTTTCACTTCAATGCTCTAATTGCTTCATTACACATGCATTTCTTACATCTTCATTCCACATGCATTGCTTACATTTTTCAGTTTTTATTTGCATAGTATTCTTATCATTGATAGATATTTAACTCACTGGCCAGACGAAGATGTACATGTTCAATGATCTTGTTTAAATTTTAAAATTTTCATGAGATATATCTATTTTCAAATTGTTTAAACCCTTAATTTGGACTCCCATAGTTTTGATTGAAAGGAATAGAATTGACAATCTATGATAGCATAAAAAATGGTCCAGTCTGCAACAATTGTGGTGGCAAACCCCCAGATTCTAAAGGTTGTTTCCACTGACAACATGAAATTGGAATCTAGTTTATTGAATTCCATATGTTGAACTGTAGATAATTCTATATCACAGACGTCGTATATCATCTTCAAATATGTTGGTAGAGGAAGCTTTCGATTCCTAATTGAAGCTACCATTACCTAAAACAAAGAGCGAAGAAACAACAACCTGAGTTCATTCATTAAAAAAAAAACAAAATTCTCTCTAAGTGTATTCAGATCGATTATCTTCCTCTAATTGTTAGTAATGTCAATTTTCACATGTAACTCTATGTGACTAATTTTCAAATATGAAAATTGCTTCCTAGTGAGCTAACAGTGAAACCATAGTTGTTATCACTAAATAATTTTACACTGAAAATTATTGACTGAAATTATATGCAGCAGAAACACAAAATATTAGAGATGAATCATCAACACAACTGAGACACAAATTTATG
>JZKD02S0168604.1:0-23156 GCA_000966675.3 Picea glauca
CAATGAGAAAATGGGGAAAATGGTTTTCTAGTAAGGTAGTCGAACAAGCAGTATTTTGTATGCCCCGACTCAACTCCTATTCCACTCCCGAGGCCGTTGTGAGGAACTATGACACCATCGGTTTCTACCTTATATGCCCCTCCGCGGATCTCAATCTCCCCAAGGAAGCTTGCAAGGAGAAATATAATGACTTTGGGCTTCTTCAACACGGGGAGTTCTCGCCATAGAATATTCAACACAGAGGGGCATAGGTTGGTGCGATTGTTGACCATTCCGTTCATACAGGCCCAATTCTTACTCAGGATAATAATTTAAAGGAAACAAACCAAGAAAATGATATCAAGTGGGACTTGAGTTCAAAACTGAGCCAGGGAATTTTTTTTAGGATCGATGCAAATAATAATTCGAGGCTGTGAGATAGCATATTGCTCACCACTTGCATTAATCTCACATTCACATTGTTTCTTCAAAGGACCTTGCATATATCACATTCACATTGTTTCTTCAAAGGACCTTGCATATGTATCTCTTTGAAAATCCAGGAGCAACTCGGTTTTAATGGTCCCATTTTTTTAATAACGTGCCAAAAAGCGATAATGTCTGAATTATCAATCATATTTAAAGCTAATTTAAGAAGTTTATCGAACATATATGAGGTCAATTTTCTATTTCTTTCCCCCATTATTTTTCAAATTTGATAAACCCTTATCACCCCTATTCTTATATTTTTTCTCAACATCCCTTGAACCCTCTCCCTCCTTCATGCCCTTGCACTCTTCCACTACCTTCTTTGAGCCAATACTACACCTTTACATCTCTTTACATTGCCAAAAGTTTTAAACAAAAGGACACATGCATTCCTCCAAAAAAATGGTCATATATATGGTACATGGAACATCTAAAAGGAATATAAATATAATAAAGAACTTACTGATATGGCTGTAAATTACTCTCGTCATGTAATTTCCATTCCATACGAACATTTTCATTCTTTCGTTACAANTATGAAAAAGAAAGAAATAACCAAGCTTGAAAAATACAAACAAAGGTTTCTCACACAAACCCCATACCACGACAAATACTAAGGCAATAGAGAATGTTTTTCTTTATCCTAAATTCATGTAAGAAAAATATATCTAAGGGATAACCAACACGGTACATTTTTGTGCTATACCACACTACAACAAAAAATTGAAATGCAAACCAAAATAAATAGGAAATGGAAGATACTAGATACCCTAAGGGGTTTCTTTCTCAGCCTATGATACTTATAAAATAAATCACTTCATCTACAACATGAGAATTCTAAAGAGTGAAAACAAACCCTAAAAAACACTCATAAACCCAAACAAAAACCCCCAAAATGGATTGGATTATGGACCATGTGAAAAAACTTACCTAGTTTTCCACGTTGACAGTGCAGGAATTGCCCCCAAAAAGTGTGTTGGCTCCAAAGGGAATTCTAAAGGCCATATGATGGTTTTCGAGGTATATATAAAGGTATTCAAGTTCCAAGGTATTTTTTAAGGATTCAAATATTATACCTATGTACAGTATTCTAGGTGGCTATTTTGGTTTGAAAAAACATACATATAAAATGCAAGCAAATATTCGATAAATGTTTTGGCGAATATTATCAATTTAATCATATTTATGTAAACAAGAGGATATTTTTTTAACCATTTTGCTAATAACTCAACCCATTTTTTCTTGTAGACACAACACATAAATCAACACCAAGCAAAAATATCCAAAAACAAAAAGATTAAAGGGGGTATGGGGGATTGAACACACACCCACAACTAGGGTATATAAATAGGTTATTTCACCAGTGGAGTCGAGAATAGAAATAGGTTATTTCCTTAGTGGAGATTCCAATCTACTAGTAGAAATTTGCAGCATGGGCATGCAATTTTTTTTAATTAATTAATAATTAATAAATTAAAATGGCATTGTAATGTTAAAAAAATGATTAGTGGAGGTTGGAAACCTTTTTATAATTTGGTATAGAATTGTTTAGAATATTATGGGAATAAAACATGTTTCCTTTTGGCATGATTGTTATTCTAATGATTTTGTATGGTTATGAAATCTAAGGTTCTAGTATTTCTAAGGAATTTTTTAGGGAAATAGAGAAAATCTAGAAGCTTTAAAATATGCTCTACCCTGTCCTTGTTTTAGAGGCTTGTCTCTACCCATAGAGTGTAAGGTACTTATTGTAAAAGTAACATAAAGAAATAATGACTTTTTATATCAACCTTGGTGACTCAAAGATAAAGAGAAGTTGGACTGATATGTTACTTCATTTATCCAATATTTGAGGTAGTAGAAGAAGATGTCTTCTAGAATATGAACACTATTAACAATATTGTTTTAACTTAAAAAAAAAAAATATTAAAATGAGATTAAAAATAAGAAAAAAATGCTTTACTACAAAGATGGCATTAAACTAATATCACAAAATTAACTCTTTATTATTTTTAATTTTAAAAATAAAATAAATATCATTAAAATAAAAGCTAATTTTCATAAGATTCCTAATAAAATTGACTGGGACTTGGAAAAGACATAAAACATATTTAAAAATAGATTTTGTAAAGTTTAAAATCCTAACAAAGTAGAAAACGAGAAAATCACTTTTTCCATCGAGATTAAATCTTATTTTAAGAACATAGTATTTATATATATAACATATTCCTTCATTAAAAAAAACTAAAATAAATTCAACAATCAAATTACATTTTCTATGATTTAATATAATTTTGTTTTTTTTAATTGATATTTGAAAATGAATACAAAGATTATATTCTTTGTGCATGAATAAGAAGAGGTTCCTTAACTCATATGTGTGGTTGAAAGTGGTGGTGGCCTCGCTGATAATAACGTACGTTGAATTTTGTGAATACATTTCTATACAACTACCTTTTAGTGAGAGAAAGGTGTAATTGCTTTTCAAGTGAAGACAAACATTTTTTTTCTCCTCTCAACTAAAGAGAAGCCATAGAACAAACAAATATTTAATAAAATATATGACCAACCAAAATTTACTTCATTCAAAGTGTAGTGCATGGACTCCATAAAAACAAACGCCTCATACTTTTAAAATACAATGGAAGCACATCACAGAGAATAAATTAACATATATTCCTCTCATATAGTTTGATTGTACATCTCTAGCCAATAATTCATACATAATGGAAATTGACAACACATACTCTTTTTACTTTATGTAGAGCTCTTTGAACACCTCCCTTTACCTAAAAGGTGCCATTGAATAGACTTGGCATACATATAAATCTTATAATATTGCATTTCCTTTGTTTTTTTTTTAAATTAGAACTCTTTGAATACTTCCCTCTTGTAAATAGTTAAAGCTATTATGGAATTGACTTTGATTATAGAATTAATGTTAAATAATAAAATTTTATTGATATAAAATTAAAATAATAATATAGCACTAAAATCCATGCCTTTTAATTGATTAGTTATAAAAATCATGAAAAAGGAAACATTATGATATTTATAAAACAAATTATGGAAAAAAATATTAATATTTTTTAAATGAATTGGTTTTTGGCATTGAAAGGTCATAATAAGAAAATATATCAATAAATTTTAAATGAAGAGGTTTTCAAGACATCTAGAAATATCATAATTATTGATGCCACTCATAATTAACACCATTATAAATCAAAGATAAAATAATTATAAATTAAAGGTAGATTAAATGTTTTATTATTTAAAAAAAACATCTTCAAATATTTTGGCTTTATTTTATATATTTTCTTCCTTATATTAAAAAAAAACTACTTTACATAATCACTATGAAATGTATTTTCCTCATATCATTTGGTATGATTGAATAATAATGCTTTTCAATATAAAGTATTTAACAATAAAATTTTAACATGTCCAACAAACAAATTCCGAGATATATGCAAGTTAATGAGGAACTTTAAAAGTATATGCAAGTTAATGAGATTTTTTAAAAGATATAATAAAATTATACACATCACACACCATGTAATATAATTAAGAATGATACAAATAATCTCCACATAATATACATCCCCAACTTATATTACCTTTCAAATACAATTTAAAATTATATATATATATATATATATATAAACATATTTCTATGGGTCATCATCATGATTCCAACTCTACTAGAAATTAAATCCCACTAAACCACCTTCATCCCTAATCATTCATATATATATATATATATATATATAAACATATTTTTATGGGTCATCATCATGATTCCAACCCTACTATGAAATCCCACTAAACCACCTTCATCCCAAGCACTCAAAGTTGTAGGACATGGATAGATTTCATGCCTTCTTGTCATTTCTACGCATGGGGAAAACCTTATTTGTACATCCTTAGTTGATTTTTACAAATTACACTTAGATCAAATAAGTATTATATTATTAATTGCATGAAGCACTTAGATTATTAGGATTGGGATAGTTTCCATGCTTTGTTGTCATTTGTAGGGATGGTAGGGATGGGAAAAACTTTATTTTTTCATCGTGAGTTTATATTTTACAAATTATAATTAAATTAAACAGGGATTATAATATTAATTGCATGATTTTGTTTCACATATAGAGTATAGGTATGTTTTTTTTTTCTTTTGTATCTAGTGGAATTGGCAACTAGGCAGGCTTGTTCTCACATGACATGGGGTCGATTCCAACCGCTACCACTATAACCTCCAAGCATACCCTTGCAGTCCCACATGCAATACACATGGCTTTCCAAGGTTTGAACCAACGACATCAGAAGGAGTGTCTTAACAATGCACTCTATCGCTAACTAATCTACACCTCAGGGATGAGTATAGGTATGCTATTAATGTTGTTGTACTAATTTTTTTAGGAAACTTTATTGGATCTTATATTTCTTAAAATATCTAGAAGTGTAGGATGGCTCCCCTGCCAACCATAATAGCAGTTAGTAACTCTAAGGGATTCAACTGGTTTTGAAGTGATGATTTATGGCTTCCTTGTTAGAAACACACCTTGAGCAAATGGTTGAACCCATGAACTAGCCCTTAGATCTTATTGCTACACTATACTACAAAAAATTAAAGAATTGTAGATTGTCAAACATGATTTGTTTGTGTGGTTTAAAAACCCCAAAGATGATGAAATTGTCTAATGACCAAACCTAGGTTTTTACTCCATGTGAAGGTGCAAGTCAATATGACATTACTCAATGTATCTTTGAAACTTGAAATCAATAGAACATCATTAAAGAGGGAAACGGTGAAGAAGTTATCTTTACCCACCTAAGATCATTTGGAGTTGTATTTTTTAGTATGGATATATAGAGATGTAAAATTAGTTATTAGGAAGTAAAGTAAGCTTAATTGTATGATTAGATGTAGTTATTGATGTGATCAAGTGTGATGTGGTGTTTTTATACATTTGTAAAGTCATAGTTGATCCATAAACTATATTAGGTATCTCACTAAATAGTTTTTCACAAATATCTTCAATTATACACAATTTTATTTATTTTTAGAAATATAGTAAATGTGTTGGTTGATGTCTAATTACGAAAAAAAATGACAAAATTTTAAATGAACAAACACAGACAACCAATTAAAACTAAACACAAATTTTACCCTCGAGAAACCCACTCTAGGAAAACTCTAACAATGGAATGGCTCCAACTATTTTTGTATGGATTATTTTAAAAGATATATTTTACAAATTATAAAGCTTAAATGAGTAAAGATTGGTATGCACGAAAATTTGGATGCCACAACAATTTCTTTCCTTATCTATAAACTACCATGGATATTCCATTGGACAATCGGTTACAACATATTTAACAAAATATTGAAATATTTACTATGAAGGTTAATTTCCTTCATATGTCCGATTCTTTAATTACCAGTTTTCTTCTTAAAATGTATGAAATAGTTGAAATAAAAAAAAATGGATAATAGGAATAAATACTCACACCCATCCACAAATAAACACAAGATATAACTTGGGAAACCTAATATAGGAGGAAACCCAATACATGAGAAAACCCAGCTAGAAACATTGTGGCATTACTACATAATCTCTCCTTCTTTATTATGCTCTAAAAATACTACTCCTAGGTTCTTTTCTCAACTATGGAATAAATACCATGATAAAGAATCAAACCCCTTCTCCTCCTAGTGGATCAATATTTAACATCGCCTAATAGCCATCTAGGGGTAGCGTTTTGACTTCCTCAACTCTAAATTGTGATAAGGTTTTGGACATTCTAGAATATTCTTGAAAGTACATATGTTGCTAGACCCATATGAATGAGTAATGGGGGATGACATCGCATCCACTCATACCATGGTGGTCAACATGGTAGGTCAACTTGTAGGAGGCATAATGTTTGCATACGAGATTTGATTAGCATTATTTGTGCATCGTTGGAAAGGCCTCATTGCATAAAATAACATCAAGGGGTCCATGCTAGAGCTAGGAAATTTTTGACCCCAAAAATATAGTTTGATGTCTCAAAATGGCTCTGGAAGGTTTCAAACCCCAATTTTACAAACTTAGAGCTTCCATTAAAATGACCCTACAAGTTGATTCCTCCAATATTTTCCACTATTAAAGAATCAAGATAGATGAAAAATAATATAATGATCCAATCTAGATTATACCTCCCAATTTAAGGAGGCTTTTGGTCCCCAAAAATTTTACTGAATGAGGTGAGTAACTTTTTCCTCTACCGTTTCCTTGGAGTAGCACTTTGCGTTGTCTAGAATTTGTCCTTTCAACCCAATCTACCAAAGGTCATGCTTCCTCTATATTGTAGTTCTAGAATGCTTTTGCAAAATTGTGTCGTCTTCCAACTTTGCTTCAACATTTGGTGCTAAGTCCTCTATGGAAGGTAGGACCTACTCCTCCTCTTGATCTAACATGAAAGACTTGTAGAGTTTAAGATTCTCCACATTGAGTATTGAATATATTCCCATGTGTGGGTGTAGACTAAGTATGTAGGTATTATCTCCCATGTTCTCCACTATCTTGAAACGTTTGTACCACATAGCCTTGATCTTCTTACTAGGACCCTATAGTCTTTCCTTGTTTAGATGTAACCAAACTTTGTCTTCCACTTTGAATGACTTATTGGTTCTATGTTGATCATGTTTGGCCTTGTATTTTTCATGTGAGTTATTTAGTTTCTTATGTACTTGAAAATGGATTTTCCTAATATTCTCAACCCGATTTTCTACTCTCAATTCATGTCTTGTGAGGTCCTCCCTCACTCCGCCTTGCTTTCCATATATAACATCCAAGGGAGAAGGTGGAAAATATCCAAAGAAAGTTTCAAAAGTTGGTTTACCAATAGAAGTGTGGACTGCTATATTATAAGAGTGTTGTATGTAGAATAGATTTTTATCCTAGGTCTTTATATGCTTCCACTTGTAACCCCTCAAAAGTTGCACCAAATTCCCAATGGATACTTCTATCTTGCCATATTCCCATGGATGGAATGTTGTAGATATATTCAGCTTAGTGTCCATCTTCTCCTACAATCTAGTCTAAACTGTACTAATAAATATATTCTTGTCTAAGATGATGCTCCTTGGTATCCCAAAGTGAACCCAAATGTGTTCAAAGAACATGGTTGTTTTTTATTTTCCTTTAATGGTCTAAATTTTACAAGGCATGAGAATGCACATCTTGCTAAACCTATCAAATACCACAAATTGATAGTCATGTCCCTTCCTGGTTGTTGGTAAACCTCCCACAAAATCCATGGAAATGATTTCCCAAGGTCAAGTGGGTATAGGTAAGGAATGCTATAGATATTTCTTCCTATTACTGGGCTTACTAGTACAACAAAGAATACATACTCTAATATATTGTGCTACATCTTCTTGCATTATGGGCCAGTAAACATTCCTTTGTATGTTTTCAATTGTCTTATGTTGATCTACGCTCGTTGATCAACGTTAGTGTATATAGATCCATCATTAGTATTTTATTTTCTTCTCATGTTTCTTATATATTCTATAGTTAAACTGATTTCCCTTTGAAATGTGGGTTTTGGATCAGGATACCATCCAGTCTGAAGTTCCACAAACTTGCAAACCCACAAGTCTATACCTAGTTACTTTTCTTAGTCGATCATCCCAACACTTACCCAATTTTTCTTTGTTCCAAAAGTCCAATTGTGGGAGACCAAGCCACTCCTCATCCCGCAAATACCCGTGTCCCACAACCCAAAAACCCACAACACTAAAAAAGGCCTCTCATAATTCTACATCATGCATAATTCACCTTTTACCTTTTTTCATTCTTAGTTGATTTCCTAAATGTGGATGTGGGGCACCCCTTTGATTCCATTCACCTTTTCCCTATACCTATCATCCAATATCCCACATTTTTTCTTCCTCTAGAATGACTAACTCATTTTTGCAACTTTCAAAATTGACCCTTTTGGTACTCAGTATATTTCATCAATATGGATTCGAGAGTTCCTCTTTCTTTTCTTTTTTTTCCATACCCCAGAGTCCTGCATCCCTCAATCTGGCATTGATCATAATACGCTTTCCTTCCCTCACTTCACGCCTCCATTCTTAACCACTTTTCATATTTATCGATACCATATCAACATTTCTAGTGACACTTACTTCCCCACCACCACATCAGCTACCACTTGTGTGAATCTAATACCATTATTATCTGACGTGAATTTCGTAAAATCTTTGCAATAAATTCAAAATCAGACTATGCAAACTAGAAAATTTGAACTAAGAGATACAATAGTTGATAATTGAGGAAATACATGGTAAAAATAAATAAAGAATTAAATGCCCCGTTGTAAAAGATTATATTGAAAGGAGCACCACCTATGCTTAAAAAAGGAATTTTGCACAAATACATGTCAAATAAAAGGAAATACTTGTATTGCGGTGACACTTTGTTGTAGGTGAATCCCCCTATAGAAAAGTGGATTCCCTCTTGGTCTCTAGACTCCTAAGGCCAAGAAAGAAAAGTTCTTAACATGGACACTGAATTCCTTTTAGATCTAGTCAAGCTAATAAATGAAAGAGAAGGAGAAAGATATGTACCTTATTAACGACGTTTGTCCTTACAAAGTCCTGGTTGAGCTTCGATCCTGAGCTCCCTGATAGATCCTGTAGGAAAAACAAAGATACAATGGACTTCCTACTCTACTGAGATTAGCTCAATCATAGATCCATCTACTGCAGACAAACTCATATGGAACAAGCATAAGTTTGAAAGAAATAGGCCAAGCATTGATTATTAATGAGAACAAGTAAAAGTAATTACAATCCTTTGAATGAAGGTGCAACAACTTCTTCCAGTTCTCCTTGTCCAAACCCTTTGCTCAAGTAATCTCCACTGATTGCTTTGATGGCATCTCACTCATGAGATCATAAGTTTGGCATCTCCAATCTTTTCCATTTCAATACCTTCTTATGAGATCATAAGTTAGGTATAATTCTCAATCTCCATTGTAAATACCTTCTTATGAGATCATAATTTAGGTATAATTCTCAATATCCATTGTAAATACCTTCTTATGACATCATAAGTTAGGTATAATTCTCAATCTCCATTGTCAATACCTTCTTATGAGATCATAAGTTAGGTATAATTCTCAATCTCCATTGTACCTTTCACCATGAGAAGGCCTCCTTATATAACCTTGGAGAGGTCCAATCACTTGAGAGATCTTTTGGATAAGTTGAGGATTCCTCTCCTTCAGTTGAGGATCTCCCCTAAGATCATGCCTTGACCATCTATTCAAATCCAACTACCTTTAGGAATTGAGGGATTCTTCTCTTATTTGCCTCAACAAACCCAGAATTTGCTAAAAAAGGGGTAGTGCTCCCCCAAAAGGGTGCACAGGGCGCTCAAACACTCTCCCAAAGAGGCTCAGGGAGCACCAGCACTCACTGACAGTGGGTAGGGGAGCACTCCTCTCCAAAATTCATTTTTTTGTGGTTTTTTAAATGGCAAAAGATTTGTACTCCCAGTCAAGTGACTTCTCTTCTTCAAATCTAGTCTTTGGGGTGTCTTAAGTGTCTTTGTGATGTCGTTAGAGGCATGACATAGGAAATATGGAAGTATACTGTTTGTGACACTTGCAACACTTGTAGTTAAGATGCGACACTTGCGAACAAGATGCAACACTTACAACACTTGTAATGACGACACTTGCAACACTATCGAAGTGAGTAATTTTGAGGTGTAACACACTTTCAACACCCTTGGACATTGATCTAAAAAGGATCCAAAGAATTCTAAGGATAACTGATAATTTGCAGCGGCACCTCAGGAAGCTCAGAATGGCCTCAACAAACAAAGAAAGGGAAAAAATTCAAAGTCCTCGAAACTCAGTGAAATGGGCATCCTCGTGAAGAGCGTTTCACAATCTTTCCAACAAAGTAAAACGTTTGTCAAATAGAGTTACAATCAAAAGATATTTGTGGTCAAATTTTTGGTCAACCTATCCGAATCAACAGGGATGAGTCGGCATCCATACTGCTGACGTCAACATCAGCACAGATGATGTTAGTGTCCGTATAGGGTACGTGGCACCCATAAAGGTTTCATGATGATGTCAGCATGATGATGTGGAAGCACCAGAGGCTACCACATGTCATCCATTTTTTTCCTTTTCCGGTTAGTCCATGGACCAATGGAAAAGTTCCACATGGCAGTACGTACAACCATGTGGCACTCTGTACAGCCACCTGGTAGGTGACATGATAGGCTAACGAAGCAGGAATGACGTGGTGATGACAATGTAGAGGTGGTGAAGTGGTCCAATGAATGGCTACCATGTGGCCCAGTCATGGGATGCCACATGACAGTAGGAAAACGTCCAATGAGGGATAACAACTGAATTTCCAAATTTAAAAGAGGTTGGCCAAATGACCAACTGTCCCGCCAAAATAGCGGCACTGCCAACAATTTTCCATGCAGCCAAAAACTCGTGACAAAAGGGGAGTACCATCCCGCCATGNCTAATTTTTCATTTAAAATTTGAAACTTGCCAATGCACGGGGTGAGGACCAAGGCGTGCGACCATATGAACAAGGCATGGAATTCGAGAAAGATTCCTTTTAATTTATTGCAGGTTGCAGGCACAAAAATCGAGTCATATTTTCTCTTGGGCCTGAAAATGCCAGACTCAATTCGAGGCATGGAGACAATCATTTTTGGGTAATTCGATGCCACGAATTCAGTGGTGTTTTTTGTTTTCTGATCTGAGGAAAAATTCTGCAGCTTAACTCCAAAATGAGGTATACTTATGTATTTTACCAAATTATTTTTTTGATTTAATAAAAAGGCCTACTATTATAACACTAAATTGCTCTACACAAGCATAACTGGCTATTGGCCCTCTTACTTGCATTTTTTTCCAAGCCATCACTGAGTTGCTCTTCTAATTTTTTATTTATTTTTGAATATGTACGCGCCCTACTCCACTATTTCCCACGTACATATTCTTGTTGCCCCACTACTGACCGCATACATACACATGCTGCACCACTACAACCCACATATACTTGCAAAAGTTGCAAAAAATAAAAATTTGCAAGGAATTCATTGAGATTACGGGCTATTGGGTAGTTTCCCAACTAATCCACCGCCTATAGTCCATCACCCAATCGAATAACCATCCGTTTCCCATATAAAATAAGGTGTTGGGGTATCATTCCACATATAGACATAATAACAGTGAAACTTTGCCTGTTTCACATCCCCTCCTTGCCCCATGCATTTGCAGCCCCTTTTGTGAGAATTTCCTCAGAATTCCCCAATTTTCCTTCCTTCCTCCATCAGAAACCCATCATACTTCCCAAGGATAAGTTTGAGAGGAGAATACATACGGAGGTACACTTGGATCTTGGTGAAGAGGAGCCTAGACCAGATTCGTGGAGCAGTAACCAAATTTGGTTGTAATTGATCATTGTATTATCAATAAAAGAAGTACTTTTCCTGTCCCAAACCATGATGTGTCGAATGTTTTCATTAGATTTATGTTTATTATAACATATAACCTTAGTTTGTACATGAATTACATGATTTGTCTATATTTGAATGCAGGTCGACCTTGGGAGGAGGCATGTAGACAACGAAGCTATCAAGCATGAGAGGATCATCACTGGACACGGAGTAGAGGTACAGTTACCCAATCCTTCTCATTTTTTTTTCTTGTATGAGTCTAGGATATGTTTGGGGTAGTTAGAGAAGTAGTTGACTTTTAGACGGTTGTGATCTATCTTCGACCATCCTAGGGTTGAAATATTTCAAGTGTCATCATTATGAACGACTTACTTTCATGATCCATGGACTCTTCCTTCCCCATCAACTATGATGGAAGGGACAGGGCATCCTGGCATGGCCATGCCCTTATCCACGGTAGAAGTTGTGTACAATATTGTGCAACAAGATTCAGTCGAACCCGATCTGACTTCCACATAGGAGTTAGATCCAGTTCTCGAGCCTATTTGGGATGAAGGTTCCCTCACCAATACTAATTCTTTAGACTTGGCCTTGCCCTCATATGAGGCAATTCTTAATGCATTAACTGGTCTGGACAGACCCTGGGATGATCTCTATCATAGATCATATTTCCTCCTTGAGTTAAGAGGAATAGGGGCAGGTGAATTCATGTTGACTATGACTAGAGATAGGTCTTGTCCTGTTAATCCTCTGGCTACACACGCAGTCTATGCCGAGGGTAATATGGCAAGTATCACTGAAACGATACCTATAGATATCTCTAGAACCCCTGGCATCGTGGATAATATTTTCTTCGAAGAAGACTGCTCCCCCGAGGAGATTCGAATCTATACAGATTTATTCAAGGAATTACACAACGTTTTTGCCTAGTCTTACGAGGAAAGGTAGGGCATTGATCCAAGAATTGTCGAACATGAGATAATGACTTATCCTGACGCCAAGCCAGTCCGACAAAAGATTCGTCTGGTGAATCCTTGGAAAACACCAGTTATTAAGCATGAAGTAGAGAAACTGCTTAAAACAAGTTTTATCTACCCCATATAGTTGACAGAATGGGTGTCAAATCTCGTTCTAGTTAACAAAAAATAGGGTGCGATTCGCATGTGAATGGACTTACGTGACTTGAATAAGGCATGTCCAAAAGATAATTTCCCCACCCCATTCATTGACCAGATCATCGACGAATTCATAGGCTGTGAGGTCTTTTCATTCATGGATGGTTTTTTGGGATATAACCAGATTCAGATCAAACCTGAAGACCAACATAAAACATCTTTTATCTATCTATGGGGGACATTTTCTTATTGGATGATTCCTTTTGTCCTAAAGAATGTTAGAGCCACTTTTTAGTGGGCCATTTATTTCACTTTCCATGACCTTAGACATATATTCGAGGATTATCTCGATGATCTAGCATCACGATCTCGCAAGAGAGTTGATCATCCCGCACACCTCCAACTAATCTTCAAATGATGTCGCTACTATCGAATTCGCTTGAATCCTAACAAGTGTAGTTTCTGCATGACGTTGGGTCATCTTTTAGGTTTCATAGTTTTGACAACAGGGATCATGGTCAATCCTATTAAGGTTCAAGCGATAGTTCAGTTGCCTCCCCCATGCAGAATACCCCAGCTTCAAAGCTTACAGAGGAAAGTGAACTTTCTTCGGAGTTTTATCACAAACTATGCTGAGATCACTAAAGGGTTCATGCGTTTATTGAAGAAGGGAGTCCCTTTTTGTTGGGATGAAGTCGCTCAACGCTCTTTCAAGGCATTGAAACGCGCCCTTACGTCTTCCCCTCTGTTTTGACCTCCCAATTATAATAATGATTTCTTATTGTACGTGGTCATTGCAGAGTCGATCATCGGTATGGTCTTGGTTCAAGAGAATGATTTTCTCGAAAAAAACATGATTTATTACCTAAGTCAAGGCCTGGCTGGGCCGTAACTCAACTATTCCCATGTTGAGAAGCTTGCATTGGCAGCAGTGCATGATGTCCAACGATTCCATCATTATATTCTGCTTCGCAATACCACCGTCATTGTTGTTGTGAATCCATTTCAATACGTGTTGACACGACGAGTCATTGGTGAAAATATTGGTAGATGGATTGTTATCCTCTAGGAATTTGACTTGGATTATTTTTCAGCGAAATCCAAAAAGTTGTTGGTCTTTGTGGAACTTATCTCAGAACTTTTGATCGAATCAGGTGATCTTACGCCCGAAGAATCTCCTATTAAAGGAGATCTTTTTCTGATTGCATCTTCTGACCCATGGTATGGAGATATACTAGTCTATATATAGACTTTGAAGTGCCCTACTTCTTATTATCACGAAGAACGTCAACAAATTTTCCATCAGACACGAAACTATCTCATACTTGATGACAATTTGTATCGTCGAGGTGTAGATTGTATTCTTCGTCGGTGCCTTATACACAAAGAAGCATAAATCGTTCTTAATGACTGCCACACTGGAGCATGTGGTGGTCACTTGTCTGGGTTGGCAACAATTGAAAAGATCCTACGAGACGATTAATTTTAGCCTATGTTAATCAAAGATTGCGTTGAGTCAGTGAAGAAGTGCCACCCTTGTCAGATCTTCTCTCAGAAGATGAGGGCACATCCTGCTCACATTTTTCCCATCATTGTCGTTGGTCCCTTCACCAAGTGGGGGATTGATTTTACTACATTCCACCTGGCTTCAGCCAGGGGGCATCGCTATATCATCGTAGAGGTATATTACTTCACAAAGTGGGTCGAGGTTATGCCTACGTTTAACAATGATGGCGAAACAATGACTCTCTTCATTTTTAACTAGATAGTAGCAAGGTTCGGCATCCCGGAGGAGATTGTCACCGACCATGGCAATCACTTCCAGAAAAAAATGATGTCTGAGTTAACATAAAAGCTTGGGTTGAGGTAAGAGAATTCATCACCCTACTACCCACAAGAGAATGGTCAGGTGGAGGCTGTGAATAAGTCCCTCAAGACCATTCTACAATGAACGATCAATTCTGCCAAGTCAAATTGGCATTTGATTTTGTATTCAAAATTATGGGCCTACCAAACATCTATAAAGACTGCCATCGATTTCTCACCTTTTCAACTCATTTACGGGCTGGAAGCAGTCTTGCCTATAGAGTGCCAGATCCTGTCTTTAAAATTGGTAGTAGAGTTATTTCCAGACACTTCACCGCTTGAGGAAGGCCTATTATATCTTGAGCATCTCAATGAGAAATGTCATGACGTAGCCTCATCCAAAGAGGATCACAAGCAATGAGTTAATTGTCAATATGATCAGTCCATTCATCCTCATATTTTCTCTTAAGGTGACCTTGTCCTGGTCTATGAACAAGATAAGGATCCCCTAGGGGTAGGAAAGTTCAAACCCATGTGGTTTGGACCTTTCATTGTGAAAGAAGTCCTAAAGAAGGGCACTTATCGGCTGGTTGACTTTGAGGGGAATGCTTTGTCGAAGCCTAGAAATGGGCTCTACCTCTAGAAGTATTACTCGTAGGTTGGTCTCCTGGGTGACTTCTTTTACATATGTATAGTTCTTATATAGTTATTTTCTTGTCTTTTTGTTTTATGGATGTGTCGTTATTTATGTCACATTTTTCACTGTGGAAGATGTCAAGTGAATCGGAGGTGTTCTTTGGGTTCGTGGATGATGCTAGCTGACACACTTGGAGGCTTGCTTCTGCAGCTTGGGTGATTTTCACGCCTCAAGGCCAGTTTCTATCTTCCGGAGGTATCTGTCTAGGTGACGCTACAAACAATTTCTCCGAGTACAGTGTAGTGATAGAGTTTCTTCGTGACACTTTGTCGCATGGAATTTCTCACCTCGGGGTCTACCTAGATGCTCAGCTGGTTGTGTCCCAGTTAAATGGGGTTTACCTCATTTATGATCCTACTTTACACCGACGTTTCCTTAGGGTAGGTATCTTAGAACGTTTCTTTTATTACATTACATATATCCATGTTCCTAGGAGATTAAATCAAATGACAGATACTCTAGTTAATCAAGTATTAGATTGGCATGTTGCACACACATAAAAAGAAGCACACACATACACATGTACATACAATTGTAAGGAAATGTGATCCATACGACATAAAATATGTAAATATCTATATGTATATATAAAATTCTCAGAGTACATAGGTGGGTGCGAACGACTCTAAAATAATAATCCAGTATACATCACGGGGCTTATGCCCTAAAAAATATACAAAAAGAGTGCTCTCGGAACATTATAAGTCCATCCTATCAAAGCTCAAGCCCTGTTGGCCCTGTTGTAGTGAACGACGATGTTTTCCAAATGCCAAAAGAGTTGGACCCAAGTTCATGACACCCCAACTACATGAGGCTTCATAGATGGTGGGAGATCATCAATATTAGCCATGGGAACTACATGAGTGAGCGTGGTGAGGTTCCACTCCACCCTTCTCAAAACTCTCTCATCCTCTTCGGCTGGAGGCCCCCCTGAGGCTGCTGGTCCATCGACTAATACTGGTACTGACTCTGGTCGAAGATGTCACCTAGTCCTCGAGAAGTTCGTCAGGCACATTAGTCCCACTTGGATACATATACAAAATGATATATAAAAGAAATAAAAAATTAAATAACTTTAAAACACATGAACCTATCTCCCCTCACTCCTCTCCAGGAGGTATGGGCATGTCTGGATCTCTGGAATCATTGATTCTAGAATAGGGGTAGTCCTCTATCACTAGAATCTGTCATTCCCACCACTCGAAGAGATTATCATCAAAGGCCTCTATTGTCCCTCCTCTGCCCTTTCGTGGCAATAATGATTTCCATATACATACCGATGGGAAGGAGGCCACATGCCCCAGTACCATCTCTCTCGAACTCAAAATGGGTACCCTCTCAAATAAGAATGAGCACAAAATGGTACTGAACCTGAAGTTCTTTTTACTATGCTCTCGACACTTTGTGAGCTACCTCTTCATGAAATCAAGCATTGTCATGTTCCAGTCAAATACTTGTGCATCTAGGCACAACATTTCACAATACATGTGTGCCTGGGAAGCCTGATGTAGGGCTGTGGATCCAGTGATCCACCCAATGAGAAAAATGATCACCTTCAATGACAAGTTGGTGATCTTGAGGATGGGCACTTGAGAATCTACTTTCTTAGTGCTAGCCTCGCAATGCATCCCGATGTAGTCGATGATGTTGAAGGGCCCAGGGGGAAATGTACACAAGTTGACTGGTTCCCCTCTCCTTGAGAGGCCAGTCAGGAAATAGATATCCATAGTCGTTGGAGTCAACGACTACCCATAAAGAATGAATGCTTCTGTGTCAGGGTTTCAGTAATCCACCATGGCATTCAGTAGCATGGGTTTTTCCCTCATGAACGACCATTGGTAGAAATTCCATAACCCAAATTTTTTCAATGCGGCAATAGAAGCAGGTTCCTCATCAACCAAGACACTGATTTCCTCATGTTCCCTCTCCCTCAAGTGGACATACATCCTGTTCCATGACAGTTCAAAGGGGAGTTAGCTCTGGCATATTGATTGTTTCCATAATTTTGAGGGTGTATGTGGGCTTTCTTGGACACGGTGGTGTATGTACGCTGGCAGACTATTCTCTACCTACGCACATATGTGGATTTTCCTTAGATAGACCACGTACACATAGGACCACCCTTTTTTAAGAGGGTGCACCCCCGAAAAAACTAAAAACTATGCATAAAATAAGTATTGAAATGCAAGAGGGATGAGTTTATACTTACTTGGTCCGAGCGGAAATTCATTACGTCCTCTGAAGCTCCCAGAATCAACTCTTTTAGAAAAGGTTTTTTTTTTCCTTTTGGTTAATTTTCAAATTGCAATGGTGAAAATGAGCTGTCAGCTTCTATTTATACACTGTTTTGGTCCTTTTTGCCATTTTTTTGAACCCTTTTGTCATTTTTTTTGGCTTAAAAATCATTTAATTCGGTTCTTGAGTTTCTTATTGGATGTTACGATGCACTTTTCCTTTTGGTTTGGTAATTTTTTTGGGAGATGGGTCACTTTTAAAGATCCTTTGAAAAAAGTCATTTTTCAAACTTTTTGCATATAATTTAGGATTCCACCTCCACTTTATGCATCTCTTTGTCTTTTTAGCTTTGCCATAGGATCAACCCCACCAAAGTGTGACAAAAAACCCTCTTAGTTTTTTTATAAGTGTCGTTATTAGGTGGTAGAGCCTACCTTTACATGGATGCCCTAGATAGATCCTTGTTGCAGTTTGGCATCCATGCTGTCTCTAATGAATTTAGGCTCGGGAGTCCTTGTTAGTCCTATCATGATTATGATATTGAGCCTCATTCGTTTGATGCATCATCACTCTTGTCCTCACCCTCGGGACTCCCAAAAAATGAGCATACTTTGTTGTCTTTCAAGCTCGCTTTGAAATATGAAAGAAACATCCAATGAGACTACATTTATGATTTTCCATCTTGTCTAGATTAACTGAGAAAAGTAACCTCTTGGAGTCTTCTTTAAGCCCTTTTCAGACTCTCTAAACATGAAAAGATTGTCGAGTGATCTTGTTTTCCTTCACGCTCGCCAAACTCAAACTTGAAGGAACGTCTATCTGGTGGTAGTTTACCCCATTTTCGGTCCGGATGGTCAATTTTACGAACAAAGGTATACTCCAGGAGCTTCAATTCGCTAGAAGAGCATTCTCAGGTATAGGTTTAAACCTTTTTCAGGCCCAAGGGACTAAATTTATGAAAAAGGAACATTCTCCTTGGTGTTGGTTTACCACCTTTTTTGGGCCTTGGAGATTACTTACAAAAAAGGAACCCCCACAGATTCCATAGTTAAGACCTTTTCAGACTACCTAAAATTGAAAATATCGTCGAGTGACCTTGTTGCTTCACATTCGTTAAATTGGTCCAGAAGAACATCTACTGGCATGATTTTACCCATTTTTATGGCCTGTAGATTATGGAGGAAAAAGGTACACCTCGAGAGATTCATCTCACTAGAAGAGTTCTCCTCATTAAATTTTATACTTTTTGGAGCTAAGGGGACTAAATCTAGAAAAAGGTTGTGATTCCATAGTTAAGCTCTTTTCAGACTCCTTAAAATTGAAAATATTGTCAAGTGATCTTGTCTCTGTCACACTCGTCAAAATGTTTTTTAATAGACATCTTTTCGGTGATATTTTACCCCTTTTTCAAACCCACTGGACTATTTCCAAAAAAGGTACCCCAGTGGATTCTTCGTTTATGTTTTTTTTCAGAATCTCTAAACGTGAAAAAACCACGGATCTTACCTTCTCTGGGCTCGTTAAAAACACATTGAAGGGGGTTTCATCGTGTCTTGCTAATCACATTTTCATTTCTACATTTTTGGACTAATGCTGGCTCCATGTGGCTATCAACTGAACCTTTGAAGCATGCCTTATACGCAAGCCTTGTAACACTTTGCCTCTGCGACCTGACACCTTCACCCATGGAGGAGTTTTCTCCGAGTGTCCTTTCCCTACACATGTCTCCTTGCTTTGAGCATTAGTGTTTTCTTTGCGCCTGGAACTAGTATGCTTGTTTGGAACACTCGTTCCTCCTTTGTAATGTAGCATTCTTTTATTCTTTTTCAAGCTCTTAAAAAATTGAAAAAGACAAAAAAATAAAAAAACCGAAAAAGAGGGGACAGGAAATATATATTCCTTGTTTGGTAGCACAATGAGTCGCCCTTGGAAAAATCACATCCTTCCATTTGTTAATCAAGCATTGGGATTTATTATGACCTTAGGAATTTGTTCTCGCTACATAGAATTGTGTCCTCCTCCATTTGGTTACTCTTCCAAACACATGGAGAGTTTTCCTGGCCTCCTGCATCGTGAACTTATGTCAATGCCATGCTGCCTGAGTCTGATCATATTCCGTGCTCTTGTCCAAGGGAAGTTTCACCTAGCCTAATTCGACCTTTCTATAGTTTGTTTCTTGACCTCATGCTTGGCCATCCCAAAATTCCAATCAAGTCCTTGTTCGAAATCAATGAAGTTCTTTGCCTGATCATCGAGATCCTCTTGTATTTTCTCATTGAGCCGCCGAAGAACTCTGGGTAGTGAATTCATACACTCACATTGTTCTCCTACCCGATTTTGGAAGATTTTGAAGTTATTTCTTGAGATATGAAGGCGTCATCTCCAACCATCAGGCATTATTGGCTTCTTGAAGATGGATATTATACTTGTATATCTTTAGTTTTGATATGTAGATCCGTTGTGTATTGCTCGCAGATACACTTTATATAGTTATATGACATGGATCTACAGTGTATTGGATTGGAAGCCATGATTTATTTCATCCCGAGCATGGGTATGCCCGCCTCGGTGAGACAATTGTTATTTTTTCATATGGCACCTCCCGAACTCTGGTCCCAGGCTCACTCGTTATGTACGTTGGTGAATATTTTGTAATGTATTTCGGCCATCAGATGCTCTTCTGACCTCACACTTTCTTTTATAACTCTAAATTTCTCTACACATGCATACCTGGTTGTTGGCCCTCTTACTTGCATTTTTTTCTGAGCCATCACTGAGTTGCTCTTCTAAATTTTTTTTTTTTGAAGATGGATGCACCCTGATTCACTATTTCCCACGTAAATAAGCTTGCTGCACCACTAAAGCCCATGTACGTACGCATGATTCATCACTACAGCCTGCGTATACTTGCAAAAGTTGCAAAAAATAAAAGGTTGCAAGGAATTCATTCAAATTATGGGCTATTGGGTAGTTTCCCAACTAATCCTCTTCCTATAGCCCATCACCCAACCAAATAACCATCCTTTTCCCATATAAAAGGAGGTGTTGTGGTATCATTCCACATCTATACATAAGAACAATGAAAATCTTCCCGTTTCACATCGCCTCCTTTCCCCAAGTATTTGCAATCCCTTTTGTGAGATTTGCCTCAGAATTCCCCAATTTGCTTTCCTTCCTCCATAAAAAGCCCATCATTCTTCCCAAGGAGAAGGTTGAGAGGAGGAGCCATACGAAGGTGCAATTGGATCTTGGTGAAGAGGATCCCAGACCAGGTTCGTGGAGAAGTAGCTGACTTTGGTTGTAAGTGATCATTGTATTATCAATAAAAGAAGTACTTTTCCTATCCCAAACCATGATGTGTCGAATGTTTTCATTAGATTTATGTTTATTCTAACATCTAACCTTAGTTTGTACATGAATTGCATTCTTGTAGATTTCTATTTGTCTGTCTTTGAATGCAGGCCGACCTTGTGAGGAGGCGTGCAGTCAGTGAAGATATCAAGCACAAGAGGATCATCACCAGACGTGGAGTAGAGGTATAGTTACCTGATCCTTCTCATTTTTTTTCTTGTATGAGTCTAGGATATGTTTGGGGTAGTTAGAGAAGTAGTTGAATTTTAGACGGTTGTGATGTACCTACATTATGAAACCTAGTGTAGTCTTAAGGGGGGTTTTTCCTGCTAGCACCTACCCATTTGAGACTAGGACCCGTAGACGTATTCCACCAGGGACGAACTCCATTATCAAGTTTTTGCGTTCATATCTAATGCTTATGTCTCTTTATCATTGAGATTTCCTTCTTGATGGTGCATTTTAGTTTATGCTCATTTATTACAATTCTTTAATAAGTCACATCGATGAATGTTGGTAAATATGTAACAGACAACGAAAGGCATGAAGAATGTACAGAGGGTTGTTAGCATATTTACAGGCAGTGTATACTTGTCATTGATGGTGAGTACAATTGTGGTTGTGGTGATGACTTGAGTACAACAACAATGAGTAGCAGCGCAAAAATAATCGGGATGAGAAGAGTCAGTGACCGTTGGATCCCATTCAAATTTCCTGAAAGAACGAGGGTCGTCAAATCTGAATGAAGACAATGAAGAGGAGGATAGAGCTCAGTCGTTAGATCCAAGCGCAAGACCCGACCATCGTCGGATCAAGGAGAAATTGCATGCTCTTTAAAGTACAAGGAGAAGTGGGAGTAATTGCGATGTCCAAAATCACGATCTAATCTGAGTCGTCGAGATCTAGGTTGATTTGAACCGTTGATCAAAATCCACATTGGAGTTTCGCGAATTGCGACTTTGAAATGCCAAAATCTCTTGACATCAAGAACTCTGAAATCGGGATATGCGATTTTGCGATTCAATCACAGCCATTGAATCAAGAATGAGATCTGGACCGTTGATTTAACTTCTCACGGAGTTTCACGAATCGGGAATTTGAAAGGCAAAGAACATAATGCTGATTTTGCAATATGCGAAATCCCGAAAGCACCTTTCACATAAAGCCTTGGTCACAGCCCTTGGTCACAGGAAGAGAAGGAGTCAGTCTAGATAAGCTCCATTTTGGAGTTTCGGAGATCGCAATGTGAAAGTGTCGAGACAATTGGGCAAAGGAATGCCGAAATGCCAAAACCCGATTTAAAAGGAAAGAATAATAAGGATTATCCAACGGTGTGGATAAAGCTTGAATTGATCGGAGGGTTACTGTTCTTCCACACACACTTAACACTTTCAGTTACAAATACGTTAGTAAAACAGACTCATGATCGCACATTAGTTGTGATCAGTTGGCATTTCGGTTGGCTAGATAGTTGTCGTCATTTTGCCCAAGGAGTTGGGAAGTTGAAATGTTATGCCTGTGTGTATAAAAGAAGAGAAAACAGACTGTGTCGCTTTGGCTGTTCTAGATGGAAAAAGAATGAAACAGTAAGAAAGGAGAAATGAGAAGATGCGTAGTATGAAATTTTAACAGAGGTACAGAATGAGATGAAATGTAAAGCAGAAACAGAGCGGAATGATAGGCAGAGCAGAAGAAGAGCAGAATGACAGAAGAATGTGATGCAGATTAGACCTGTTGAATGGACAGAGGAAGAGAAGAATTGCAGAACAATTTGTTGAAGATCAGATTTACAGAACAGAGAAAGAATGGTAAGAAGTGATTTATCTGCATAAATCGTCTTTGTATACATTATTTGATATTCTAGGGAGGTAGGGAGGTTCTCGGGAGGACTGTTGTCCTCAGAGGTTCAAGTGGGTGCTTGAACACAGGGAGTTGTAGCTTCCATCTGGTTGCAGCCAGAGAAACCAGGGTGGCAGGGTGGTGCTA
>JZKD02S0168615.1:0-12883 GCA_000966675.3 Picea glauca
TCAAGTCATGACTACAACAGTGACTTCTCTTTTGAATCAGTTGCTGAATATAATATCCAAAATGATAGAAGCGTGATGGACCCATGCGTCCTTTATTGTAAATAAAGCTTGTCTGCCATTTGAATAAAGTTTGTAATAATTCATCTCTATCGGGCCGACAGTGGTGTCCCGACGGTTCGTGGGTTCTGTGAACTCCACAGTGTAAGAATCTTACTTTAAGATAAAGTAATTATAGCTTTTGGTCATGTCCTCCGTAAAAGTTATGATGGGTCCCCATATGGCCGAGCCTCCAAGGGATGAGATAACAGTTGTAGTCCACAACTGCCCCATATAGAGTTTTCGGAGATTCCTTATGACTGACAGTTGCCCGTAGTCTATTACCGGTAACTTGCTAGAAGTAATATAAATAAAGACCCTTAGCTCTCATTTCATTCATTCGGAAATAGAGAGGGTTCTGAGTGTGGTCTGGGTGTTAGTCGAGCAGTGTGTATCCTCTGTGCTTCTATTGCCTTCGGGAACCTGAGTTAGCATAAGAAAAACACTGATCTCAAGTGTAATAGTCTTCTGTAAGTTTAAAGTCTGTATGAGTCGTCCTGTCCGCTCTAGCCTGTGCGTACTGGTATCAGAGCCAGTGTCTGTATATTTAGAGGTAGTATTTGCCTGAGCAGTGTGCCAGGAGCCTGGATACATTTCCTTGTATCTTCAAGGAAAACAAGTCTGAAAGCCCTGCTTTTCCATGCAAATATATCTCGCAGTCTTTATGTCAGTCTATATGTCATATTGTAAAAACCATGCCTCCTGCATGAGTATGTAATTGAGAGGAATTTTAATACAAAAGGATTTTTGAAGTACTTTGTTTATGATCGAGCCTTATGTTTGAAAAGTCTGGTTGTGAGACGTGCAACGTTCGGATAGAAGATGTGTAAAACTGAAGCTGTTGTTGCAGGATACATAAGCATTTCTTTTCAGCAATTTCATGTCGTTGAATAGGCCTCTGCTGTCGCCAGTGTCTTAGACGCATTGCAAGTGGAACTTACCTTCTATCTTATTGCTTACCTGCAACATATTAAGGACTTTGTCAAAAGTAGCCTGTGCGTACTGGTATCAGAGCAGGGCTTTCAGACTTGTTTTCCTCGAAGATACAAGGAAATGTAGCCAGGCTCCTGGCACACTGCTCAGGCAAATACTACCTCTAAATATACAGACACTGGCTCTAATACTAGTACGCACAGGCTAGAGCGGACAGGACCGCTCATACAGACTTTAAACTTACAGAAGACTATTAAACTTGAGATCAGTGTTTTTCTTATGCTAACTCAGGTTCCCGAAGGCAAGAGAAGCACAGAGGATACACACTGCTCGACTAACACCCAGACCACACTCAGAACCCTCTCTATTTCCTAATGAATGAAATGAGAGCTAAGGGTCTTTATTTATATTACTCCTAGCAAGTTACCGGTAATAGACTACGGACAACTGTCGGTCATAAGGAATCTCCGAAAACTCTAGATGGGGCAGTTGTGGACTACAGCTGTTATCTCATCCCTTGGAGGCTTGGCCATATGGGGACCCATCATAACTTTTACGGAGGACATGACCAAAAGATATAATTACTTTATCTTAAAGTAAGATTCTTACACTGTGGAGCTCACGGAACCCACGAACCGTCGGGACACCACTGTCGGCCCGATAGACATGAATTATTACAAACTTTATTCAAATGGCAGACAAGCTTTATTTACAATAAAGGACGCATGGGTCCATCACGCTTCTATCATATTTTGGATATTATATTCAGCAACTGAGTCAAAGGAAAAGTCACTGTTGTAGTCATGACTTGATGGAGGAGAACTGTGATCTGATGAGAAAGGAGGAAGCCCACTGAAAGATTTGTAGAATGGGGATCCTTGCATAGCTGGAATAAGTTCATTGTCAGGTACACAAGTATTACCATAAAAATTACTGGTAATCTTGTAACAAGGACATCAAGAAGAGCTGGATGGAGCATAATTAAGCTTACTGCTCATAAAAGTGAGGCTGAACAAGAACCAAGCTTCATGTTGAGCAGCTTCACAAATTTCTGCATGGAACCAAATCTTAAAGGCTTCTTGATCTGTCTGATTGAAGAAGCCTGCATCTCTGGGACAAAATTGCCAGAATAGGAGATACAGCCAACCTGACCATGAATAATAATGATCCTTAAACAAATCACATTCAAATGTTAGCCAAATACATCCATCATACTTAATCTGATGCAGTATCATACGATAATCTTGATATGTTAAATATGGAGTATAGAGGCTAATATAAACTTGTCCTTGATGAGGACCACCAGTCATTATTCCTCGGAATAAATCTCTTTGTTCTCTGAAATAGCTGCTGAAGGATTCAAATCCACTATTCTTATCTACCCAAGCTTCTAATATATGAAGACTAGCTGGACTATTCTTTATACAACAAGCCAAACAATCAAAACATAAGCAGTATTTACATTCTGTACAAACCAAGACCCACTTCAATCCTGGTGGAGCTTCCCTGGATATAACATTCAGGGAGGATGAATCCATCTTAAACTTTTGATATAATTTTTATTTGGTGAGGCTTCTCTAGTTAACAGGTCTGCAATACAATTTTCTTTCCCTGGTTTATATTCAATATCAAAATCATATCCTTCTAACCAGAGACTCCATCGCAGTACCCTGTTATTACCCTGTTCCAACAACTTATGATTAGTCAACATCAATTTCATATGCTTTAAATCAGTCATAACTATAAAATGAACTGGCTTGAGAAACATTCTATACTTTTTGATTCCATTTTTTACAGCTAGAATCTCTTTATGTGAAGAGGGATATTTTGACTCTGTTTCGCTAAAACACCCAGAAGTATACAAGCATACTTCTTCCAACCTTGGTCCATTCTTCTGAAGAAGGACTGCTGCCCATGTATCATGTGAGGCATCTGTTTCTACTATTAAGGTCATAGATTGGTCTGGAAGATGCAGACTGGGTAGATGCTGGATCTTTTGTTTGATGATTTGGACAACTTGAGTCATTTTATAATTCCAAGGCAAAGATTTACTCAGTCTCTTTTGTAATATCCTGACATCCTTGGATTGGTTCTCATAGAACTGCCTGATGTAATTTAAACACCCTAGGAATCTCTGCAGTTGCTTGTTTTCTAAAATTTCATCTGGAAATTCTGCTAACTTCTTTAGCACATGATCTTGGAGTTCTACTGATCCTTGTGAAAGTATCAGTCCAAGATATTCTATCCTTGTCTGTGCCCAATCGATTTTTGATTTACTGAGCACAAGACCATGCTTATAAAGCAAATCATAGACTTTCTGCAGATGTTGTACATGATGTTTTATATCTACTGAACATATTAGCAAATCATCTATATACACTATGACAAATGGAAAATGTCTGAAAATATCATCCATTCTTTTCTGAAATTCTGAAGGAGCATTTTTCAGACCAAAGGGAATTACTCTCCATTGGTATTGACCTTGAGGGACTACGAATGCCATTTTGTACCTGTCAGCTGGAACAATTCCAATCTGCCAAAAATCCACTTTTTAAATCGAATTTGCTAAAGACATTACATCTTCCAATTCTAGAGAATAATAATTCCTTATTGGGCAAGGGGAATCTTAATGGTAATAGGGCAACATTTAGAGCTCTATAATTAATAACCATTCTGGGTTTACCCCTTTTCTGCTCAGAGTGTTTGTTTACATAAAATGTCGGACAAGCCCATGGACTTCTGCTATTCTCTATAAGTTTTCTCTGCAGTAAATCTTGGATCTCCTTTTTACAATACTCAAGCTCTGATGGAGACATATGGTTTGCAGAGGCCTTTTGTGGTTTTGGGATGTAGTCCTCTTTGTATGGCAGATTCACAAAATATTGTTCCCTAGTCCAGAAGGGATCTGGGTAATCAGAAGTGCAATCTCTTTCTATCTTTTCTTTGATTTCTTTAATTACTTCCGATCCATGCATATTTACATTCTTAATAATCTTCTGGATTTTTATCAGACTGCTAGCAGAATATTCTATCCTTTTTTCAATAGGCTTTTCCTTTATTCTGCATTCAAAATCAGTCTTACTAGGTACTCTGAAAGTTTTGCCATTTCTGGTTAATATTAATTCAGAATGTCCAAATGTTAGTGGCAAACACTTATTTACAAAATCTTGACCTAACAGTATATCAAACCCTGTATCAAAACTGTATAGAGTCACTGGGATTTTCTGATCCTGAATATAGATAGGGAAATCAGGACAAATGTGATTAATTTTGATTTCTGTTTTATTTACAACTCTAAAAGACAAATTCACATTTTGCCAATAGTACTCAGGAATAGCACCATGTTTTTCACATGAGTTCATGGCTCCAGTGTCTATTTGAGCATCCAAAGTATACTGTAGGTAGCTAGAGGCTTTAATCTGAACAGAGATGACAATTCTGTCATCAAATCCTTTCATCATTTTATTTTCAAATAATCCAGTCTCTTCTTCTTCCTCGTATATTTCTTTTTCTATTTGATCATCTCTTTGCTTTTTCAAGAATACTAATTCTTCTCTTTGAAGCTTTAGAGTTTTCCATAATTCTTTGACTAAAACTTCTTTTTCTTTAATTTCTTCTTCCAGTAGATATATTGCATTGTCAAGAGTATTATCTTCCTGGAGAGAAGCATCATGTATAACTAGAGATTTTCCTTTAGTATCCTGTAATGGAGAACTACTAGGTTTAGTAGATGGGATACTATGCTTGTTAAATTCAGCATCAGTTGGAGTGTAGTGCTGGATATTCACCACGCTCGACTGCTGGAGGGACTGAATTTGGGAATTTAATTTCTCTAATTGAGAAGAATAGTGGTCGTATAAAGAGAATTGACCAGGGGTAAGCACAGAGAGCTTAGACTGGAGGGCATGTCTTTGTTGGATGAGAGAATTTAGGTCTACAAAAGAAGTCATCATCTTAATTTCTAAGAAGTTTAATTCCTCAATCTGGGATGAGTCAGAAGAATAGGTAGAGAATGTAGGGGACTCAGGATGTGAACTTTCACCTTCATCATCAGAAATTTCTGAAAGTGATAAGTATTCACCTTCTGAATGGTTAGAGACCATATCCCATTTGGCTGGATCATAGTGTGTGGAGAAGAGATCCATGATTTTTATATGGGTCATGGTCTTTGACCATAGAGGACACTGAGATGCCCAGTGGCCAGTCTTTTTACAAATAAAACAATGGGATTGCCTAGACCTATTATTCTGTGGTCTTCTTTTAAAATAAAACTTGCGTTTAGGTTTGAAAACTCTAGGATTCTTTTTTGTGAAAGTTTTATGTTTTTGTTGACAACCACAGTCTGGTTTTGATCATTTCTTCTGAGAGTTTTGTTGTCTAGAACATCCAAAACTAGATGTTTCATTAAAGACTTCACATACAAAAGAATAAAATCCTAGATGCCTTTTTAAGGATTTTGCTGTCTTCTTTCTTACACACTCTTCTTGGAGAGTTGTGACAATTTGTTCTTGCAGTCCTGCAAGAGACAAGGTTTCAATGTCAATTTCTAAATCTTCTAGTCTTTTTCTGACTAGATCAGGAACTTTACTAGGCATTGAGGATAAATATTTCCTCAGATATGCAGAGTTACGAGGATCAAGGACTTTATAAAGAAGGGCTTGCATAGTGCAGAAATACTTCTGCAATTCTTTGAGATTACATAGTTTTTGGCTCATGAACATATCAGCATAATGACTCAAATTAACCCGAATATCTCCATAAAACTCATGAACTACAACTTTGATTAGTTCATCTATGGGTTTAGTATGCTGAATAATCCTTAGCTTGCTATTATCAGAGATTCTTTCCCACCAAAAACTTAAATTACCCGTAAATCCCCATGTGATGCGTAGGGCTAAATCACTCCATGAAACTTTGTCTTTAAATAACAATTTCTGTGTTTTTGCCCATGCATGCCACCCTTGGATCATGGTTTCTATCTCAATTTTACTTTTAGAGTCAACATTTGAGACAGGGGCAGTTTCAGTATGCTTAATGGTCGTTTGAGGTTGTCCATCAATGTCCATAGGGGATTTCTTTGATCCTGTATACCTAGCATTGCACCATTGTTCCCATGCAGTAGTTCTAGAAGAACTTGACTAACCTTGTTCAGGTTGAGAGTGAGGCTCAGGCTTTTGTTCTCCATACAATGCTTTAATGGAGGAACATTGGTTGGTAGGAATATGTACAAGGGCTAACTGACTGGCTAAGATTTCTTCTTTGGCTTGCTCTATTTTTATTTCAAGCTCATGTCCTTGTGATTGAACTAAGGATAGTTTTTCTCGAGCAAGCTGAGAAATTTCTGCTATCCTAACCATAGTAGGATCCCTCATAGTAGAAGCCAGTTGTTTTAATGTTAGTGTTCTTGTTTCAGAGGGAGGAGAAGAACTAAAGAATGAAAAAGAGGCATCATTAGTAGGAGTCAAAACTGGAGAGGCAGGTTGAGATTCTTCTTGATGACTTATTTTCATGTTCTCAACTGCTTTCTCAATTATTTCAAGCTTCTCAAGAATGAGATGGAGCTGTGTTTTCAGATCTTCTTGATTTTGAGTGATCTGATCAAGCTCTGAATGTAACCCATTCATATGACCTTTTGTCTTTATCACATCTTGGGCTATATCATCAATATTCTGCGCTAAACACACAGACTGATAATTTGCATAATTTTGCATTCTAATAATGTCTTGAGAAGGTTCTATATCAGACTTTCTATATTGGATAAAATCTAAATCTGCTACCAGATTATTTTGAAACTTTGGATTAAGATTGCCTGGTCCCAAATTATGGTATGGAAGCTCAACTCTTTTTTCTTTACCACTTCTAGGAAGAGGGTAATCCATCATTTTAATTGAAGGGACAGTAAGATCTAAGCATTCAGAACAATCAGGATGTTGGCCATGATGCTCAACTTTGTTCTGATATGTCTCAAAATTCTTATGAAGAGAAGGAGCAGAAGTTAGATTTTCTTGAGGTAAAGGTTCTTGAGCTGGGAGATTCCTTTTGCAGTAGTAGCAGTCCTTAGAACCTTTCTGATGCTTTAACAAATGATCATCTAATTTGGATCTTCCTAAAACAGGCTTATATACAGGTGTTCTCGAAGGAGAATGTACACGAGTATATCTGATAGGATCAGATCTTGAAGTAGTTGCAGATAGGTTAGACAATTGTCTTTCTATGATTTTCTGACTTTGTGACTTTCCTAGCTTTAAAACAGGATGACCAGTATTGCTGGTAGCAACTGTGAGTTCTTGAGGCATAGGAAGAGGTTGTTTAGCAGAGATTGGTTCATAATCTGCAGACCATTCTTCAATTTCTGTTAGCTGACAAAAACCAAGAGAAAGAGGAGAAACTTTTCTAGGGCCAACCACCACGAGCGTGTTTGAGGAGATGAGGGTTGAGAAGGGGCATAGTCGTGGAAACAAATCGAAGACAGAGGGAGGAATGCAATTGGGCGATCTTGGAACCTTCAGCCATATTGAAGCCTGCAAATTGGACATAGTCTTGCAATAGGGAATTGATATAGGGATCGCGCAATGAGACCTGATATCGGGGTAAGGAAGATGACCATATAGGGCCATTATGTAATGGAGCTTGAAACCCAGATATAAGGGCATCCTAGAAATGGTTATGGCAGGAGTCAATAACACAGATAAGGGTAGAGGTATTTAAACCAGGTCGGACCAGAGGGTTTGTGCCAAATTGTATAAGTCCGATATGGATGTATTCATATACATGTTCGAGACCCCGCTGTATATCTGCTTCTTTAATGAGAGGTATCTGATACACGGTCTGGCCTAGAGAGATAGGCACATTAATAGAACAATATCTTATTAACGTAGTATCTTTGAACTTAAGAAAAGGAAGATCATAGATATCTTTTGCTGGGATCTCAGGCATACGACAGTTAGGATCTAGCTCATATTCCTGAGTTAAAACACGATCATCATAGATAGGCTTATTGGAAGACTGACTCAATAATTTCTTGTACCATTTAGAAGGTTTATATGTAGTGAGAGAGGATAGATCATGAGATGAAGAATTTTTAGGTGCATCCATTATGATCTACTGCTACTTTTGACAAAGTCCTTAATATGTTGCAGGTAGGCAATAAGATAGAAGGTAAGTTCCACTTACAATGCGTCTAAGAGACTGGCGATAGCAGAGGCCTATTCAACGTCACGAAATTGCTGAAAAGAAATGCTTATGTATCCTGCGACAACATCGTCAGTTTTACATGTCTTCTATCCGAACATTGCACATCTCACAACCAGACTTTTCAAACATAAGGCTCGATCATAAACACAGTACTTCAAAAATCCTTTTGTATTAAAATTCCTCTCAATTACATACTCATGCAGGAGGCATGGTTTTTACAATATGACATATAGAATGACATAAAGACTGCGAGATATATTTGCATGGAAAAGCAGGGCTTTCAGACTTGTTTTCCTCGAAGATACAAGGAAATGTAGCCAGGCTCCTGGAACACTGCTCAGGCATCAGGTACACAAGTATTACCATAAAAATTACTGGTAATCTTGTAACAAGGACCTCCAGAAGAGCTGGATGGAGCATAATTAAGCTTACTGCTCATAAAAGTGAGGCTGAACACGAACCAAGCTTCATGTTGAGCAGCTTCACAAATTTCTGCATGGAACCAAATCTTAAAGGCTTCTTGATCTGTCTGATTGAAGAAGTCTGCATGTCTGGGACAAAATTGCCAGAATAGGAGATACAGCCAACCTGACCATGAATAATAATGATCCTTAAACAAATCACATTCAAATGTTAGCCAAATACATCCATCATACTTAATCTGATGCAGTATCATACGATAATCTTGATATGTTAAATATGGAGGATAGAGGCTAATATAAACTTTTCCTTGATGAGGACCACCAGTCATTATTCCTCGGAATAAATCTCTTTGTTCTCTGAAATAGCTGCTGAAGGATTCAAATCCACTATTCTTATCCACCCAAGCTTCTAATATATGAAGACTAGCTGGACTATTCTTTATACAACAAGCCAAACAATCAAAACATAAGCAGTATTTACATTCTATACAAACCAAGACCCACTTGAATCCTGGTGGAGCTTCCCTGGATATAACATTCAGGGAGGATGAAGCCATTTTAAACTTTTGATCTTATTTTTATTTGGTGAGGCTTCTCTGGTTAACAGGCCTGCAATACAATTTTCTTTCCCTAGTTTATATTCAATATCAAAATCATATCCTTCTAACCAGAGACTCCATCGCAGTACCCTGTTATTACCCTGTTCTAGCAACTTATGATTAGTCAACATCCCTTTCGTATGATTTAAATCAATTCTAACTATAAAATGAACTGGCTTGAGAAACATTCTATACTTTTTGATTCCATTTTTTACAGCTAGAATCTCTTTATGTGAAGACGGATATTTTGACTCTGTTTCGCTAAAACACCCAGAAGTATACAAGCATACTTCTTCCAACCTTGGTCCATTCTTCTGAAGAAGGACTGCTACCCATGTATCATGTGAGGCATCCGTTTCTACTATTAAGGTCATAGATTGGTCTGGAAGATGCAGACTAGGTAGATGCTGGATCTTTTGTTTGATGATTTGGACAGATTGAGTCATTTTATAATTCCAAGGCAAATATTTACTCAGTCTCTTTTGTAATATATTGACATCCTTGGCTTGGTTCTCATAGAACTGCCCGATGTAATTTAAACACCCTAGGAATCTCTGCAGTTGCTTGTTGTCCAAAATTTCATCTGGAAATTCTGCTAACTTCTTTAGCACATGATCTTGGAGTTCTACTAATCCTCGTGAAAGTATCAGTCCAAGATATTTTATCCTTGTCTGTGCCCAACAGAGTTTTGATTTACTGAGCACAAGACCATGCTTATAAAGCAAATCATAGACTTTCTGCAGATGTTGTACATGATGTTTTATATCTACTGAACATATTAACAAATCATCTATATACACTATGACAAATGGCAAATGTCTGAAAATATCATCCATTCTTTTCTGAAATTCTGAATGAGCATTTTTCAGACCAAAGGGCATTACTCTCCATTGGTATTGACCTTGAGGGACTACGAATGTCGTTTTGTACCTGTCAGCTGGAACAATTCCAATCTGCCAAAATCCACTTTTTAAATCGAAATTGCTAAAGACATTACATCTTCCAATTCTAGAGAATAATAATTACTTATTGGGCAAGGGGAATCTTAATGGTAATAGGGCATCATTTAGAGCTCTATAATTAATAACCATTCCGGGTTTACCCCTTTTCTGCTCAGAGTGTTTGTTTACATAAAATGTCGGACAAGCCCATGGACTTCTGCTATTCTCTATAAGTTTTCTCTACAGTAAATCTTGGATCTCCTTTTTACAATACTCAAGCTCTGATGGAGACATATGGTTTACAGAGGCCTTTTGTGGTTTTGGGATGTAGTCCTCTCTGTATGGCAGATTCACAAAATATTGTTCCCTAGTCCAGAAGTCATCTGGGTAATCAGAAGTGCAATCTCTTTCTATCTTTTCTTTGATTTCTTTAATTACTTCTGATCCATGCATATTTACATTCTTAATAATCTTCTGGATTTTTATCAGACTGCTAGCAGAATATTCTATCCTTTTTTCAATAGGCTTTTCCTTTATTCTGCATTCAAAATCAGTCTTACTAGGTACTCTGAAAGTTTTTCCATTTCTGGTTAATATTAATTCAGAATGTCCAACTGTTAGTGGCAAACACATATTTACAAAATCTTGACCTAACAGTATATCAGACCCTGTATCAAAACTGTATAGAGTCACTGGGATTTTCTGATCCTGAATATAGATAGGGAAATCGGGACAAATGTGATTAATTTTGATTTCTGTTTTATTTACAACTCTAAAAGACAAATTCACATTTTGCCAATAGTACTCAGGAATAACACCATGTTTTTCACATGAGTTCATGGCTCCAGTGTCTATTTGAGCATCCAGAGTATACTGTAGGTAGCCAGAGTCTTTAATTTGTACAGATATGACAATTTTGTCATCAAATCCTTTCATCATTTTATTTTCAAATAATCCAGTCTCTTCTTCTTCCTGGTATATTTCTTTTTCTATTTGATCATCTCTTTGTTTTTTCAAGAATACTAATTCTTCTCTTTGAATCTTTAGAGTTTTCCATAATTCTTTGACTAAAACTTATTTTTCTTTAATTTCTTCTTCCAGTAGATATATTGCATTATCAAGAGTATTATCTTCCTGGAGGGAAGCATCATGTATAACTAGAGCTTTTCCTTTAGTATCCTGTAATGGAGAACTTCTAGGTTTAGTAGATGGGATACTGTGCTTGTTAAATTCAGCATCAGTTGGAGTGTAGTGCTGGATATTCACCACGCTCGGCTGCTGGAGGGACTGAATTTGGGAATTTAATTGCTCTAATTGAGAAGAATAGTGGTCGTATAAAAAGAATTGACCAGGGGTAAGCACAGAGAGCTTAGACTGGAGGGCATGTCTTTGTTGGATGAGAGAATTTAGGTCTACAAAAGAAGACATCATCTTAATTTCTAAGAAGTTTAATTCCTCAATCTGGGATGAGTCAGAAGAATAGGTAGAGAATGTAGGGGACCCAGGATGTGAACTTTCACCTTCATCATCAGAAATTTCTGAAAGTGATAAGTATTCACCTTCTGAACGGTTAGAGACCTTATCCCATTCAGCTGGATCATAGTGTGTGGAGAAGAGATCCATGATTTTTATATGGGTCTTGGTCTTTGACCACAGAGGACACTGAGATGCCCAGTGGCCAGGATTTTTACAAATAAAACAATGGGATTTCCTAGATCTATTATTCTGTGGTCTTCTTTTAAAATAAAACTTTCGTTTAGGTTTGAAAACTCTAGGATTCCTTTTTGTGAAAGTTTTATGTTTTTGTTGACAACCACAGTCTGGTTTTGACCATTTCTTCTGAGACTTTTGTTGTCTAGAACATCCAAAACTAGATGTTTCATTAAAGACTTCACATACAGAAGAATCAAATCCTAGATGCTTTTTTAAGGATTTTGCTGTCTTCTTTCTTACACACTCTTCTTGGAGAGCTGTGACAATTTGTTCTTGCAGTCCTGCAAGAGACAAGGTTTCAATGTCAATTTCTAAATCTTCTAGTCTTTTTCTGACTAGATCAGGAACTTTACTAGGCATTGAGGATAAATATTTCCTCAGATATGCAGAGTTACGAGGATCAGGGAATTTATAAAGAAGGGCTTGCATAGTGCAGAAATACTTCTGCAATTCTTTGAGATTACATAGTTTTTGGCTCATGAACATATCAGCATAATGACTCATATTAACCCGAATATCTCCATAAAACTCATGAACTACAGCTTTGATTAGTTCATCTATGGGTTTAGTATGCTGAATAATCCTTAGCTTGCTATTATCAGAGATTCTTCCCCACCAAAAACTTAAATTACCCGTAAATCCCCATGTGATGCGTAGGTCTAAATCACTCCATGAAACGTTGTCTTTAAATAACAATTTCTGTGTTTTTTCCCATGCATGCCACCCTTGGATCATGGTTTCTATCTCAATTTTACTTTTACAGTCAACATTTGAGACAGGGGCAGTATCAGTATGCTTAATGGACGTTTGAGGCTGTCCATCAATGTCCATAGGGGCTTTCTTTGATCCTGTATACCTAGCATTGCACCATTGTTCCCATGCAGTAGTTCTAGAAGAACTTGACTGACCTTGTTCAGGTTGAGAGTGAGGCTCAGGCTTTTGTTCTCCATCCAATGCTTTAATGGAGGAACATTGGTACCCCCCC
>JZKD02S0168637.1:0-23156 GCA_000966675.3 Picea glauca
TATTTCCATCATTTTAAGATACTGTTAATATTAATTTTATAATGATTGCGTTCCATGATTTAGAACATTGTGTTATGTATTGATTTATAATTTTAGATTACACGTTAGTTATTGTGTTAATGATAACTTGTAACTATTCATTGCTTTTATGATTATAATTAATGATGGATTAATTTGTTAAATGTTGATCCATTCGAAGTTCAGACTTGCACAAAAAGGTCCCTTGAATGTGTAATTAGAAGGGTACCTTGATGACTAGTTACAATTTAAAGTTGCACATTAGAATGGCCTTAAAACTAATGTAGATAGCACCTTATCATTGCATTTAGACGTGCTAAGTAGGCTTGTGCTAGATGAATAACTTAGACTTCATTTATGACTAGCTTGACTCGACGAGTAATCGGGATAGTGGCGAAGTTGTTTGCTTATGTTTCCTATTAAGGGTGCAGTTGTTCCTTTTTAATTAATGTGGTATTGGGTTGTAAACTTGTAATGTGCTTGGTATGCTTGTGTCGAGTGGGATGTAGACACCTCCATGTTCCTCAGAACAGTCGCCAGCCCTGAGACCTTAAATGGTTAAAATTGATGGGAAACTGGGCTTGAGCGTTACTTATGTGTCTTGGAGGTCCTAACCATTGCAGGGTAGGACGGATGGGTAGTCAGTCTTATTTATTGCTGGTTGATTGTCATTCATTGCTTGTAGATGATTTATGTGCATATTAGATCGTTATGTTGTTGTTGCAGTTGCATGCGCCATGTTCGTCGTCATATGGGGACTTTGAGTCGAATGTATTTATTATCCTTGTACACACGCGCACACACAATTTTTTTTTTGCATTTGTTATAATAGTTTGTCGTCATAACGAGGATGTTCGTTACAACATAGATGCACATAACCAATAAACAAAATTAAAGGAAAAACTATTTAGGAAAGAAATGCACATGAGATCTGCTAAAAAAATTGGTTTAAATAGATGCACTTAACTAATAAAAAAAAGTAAAGGAAAAAGAAACGCAAAGATAGGCATATGAGATCATAGATGCAAACTCATAGAATGTGTTGTTGTTTAAATATATTTAAGAATATGCAAACTCAATAGATGGACAAAAAAAACTGAATTGTCAAACATACAAGATTTTATCATTGCATATCTATTTAAGAATATATGATAGTAGACAACATGTTAAACCATGCAAAATTTATTTGAGAATATATTATGGTAGTATAAAACACTTTAAACCATGCAAAGCCTATGCTGGTATGAACTGCACTAAAAGAAAGAGATTTTCATGATCTACCAATTTACTTTCATTTAGAAAACTTTTGTTTGATTTTAGAAGAAGGTAACCAATGTGGAATTCAAGGGAGGAGGTATGCATTCAAGCATTGTGTTTTAGACATGCCAAGGAACAACACATACCCCTTGTAGAACTCAGATAACATGTATGAAAGAGAATTACATTAGAAAAACGATTTGCAGGCTATGATTTAGTACTATTCACATAAACCCACATTTTTGTAAGGGTCTTCACTTGACTTTAGGCAAGGTTGTATTAATTTCCTTAACTTTGTTAGAGAAGAGATCTATTAATTACAATTTAATTCACTTGACTTTAAACAAGGTTGTACATTAATTTCCTTAACTTTGTTAGAGAAGATATCTATTAATTACAATTTAATTCTAATGACTAACACTTCTAAAAAAGTTTACATGAAAATCAATTTAATTATTAAAATGGATATTCTAAATAATTTCAAAATTTAAATGTATTTGTCAACTTAATAATTAGAATGTATATATTAGTATATATATTGTACTATTAGTAAAGTGTTATTACAACGAGTGGAAGAGATGTTTAAATTGTTTTTAGTTGTTAGTTCATATTAATTGAAAAATGAAAAAAAAAATTACCACTTAAAGAAGTCAATGCTCTCAAATCAAGGATAAAAGAGATGTTCAACTCTTCTTTGATTGGTGCAATAGTAATAAAAATAAAATTCTCAAGATAGAAGAGATATCCAAATTAATTATAGGTAATGTTTATACAATWAAATCTTGAGATTTGGTTTGTGTGTTAACGATAAAATAAAATGCTCAAAATGATGTGACAATAAAATAAAACCCTTAAATGGAAGAGATGATCAACTCTTTTTTAATTTTATCATGTAGTCATTAAAAAAATGCTAAAGTTATAAGAGATATTCACCTAAAGGTTCATATACGCTTGAACCTGATGCAATATTATTAAAATAAAATGGAAAAAAATACTATTGAAAAAATTAAATGTCAATGAAAATGATGTTTAACAATGTTTTAGTTTAAAATAAAATGCTCATACAAGAGGTATACAACTCAATTTCGATTGGTGTAATGCTCATAAATATGTTTGAAGATAGTCAAAACAAGTCATGAAAATCTAGAATGTACTTTCAATGAAAAATAAAAAATTATGGAATGTACATGTGCCACTTGTTTAAAAACACTGTAATGTTATTACATCTTCAATTATTCATTCATGATAGACTTTGGACATTTTCCATTTTCTAACTTTTTTTATTTTTTATTGAACTTCTATTAACTTTATGCGCATTGCAAATACCAAATGACTATATTGACAACTTGTGACATCTGAATGGTAGTCTTGAAAGTGAACATGAGTATCAATTTGATGGGTTTCCTGAAAAAAATATCATTTCAATACAATGGATCCTCTTTCATATATAAAACCGTTATCATCAAAATCTTCTAATAGCCTCATCTTTTGTTCCGTGCATCGCATCAAATAATATTTCACGTTTTCAGTGTTGTCTACAGGTGCAACCATGGCAAAAACATCTCCTGCAAATAATTGGATATATTGGACAACAAATAATTCGTGTTAGATTATCACACAAGTACATCTACAAGTTATTTGAAAACATTTTAACATAAAAATTACCTTCTCTAACAAGATCATAAACTTTATCGCCATCAAATGACACTATTGTTTCATTTTATTCCATCTCCTGTGAGCTTGCAAGTGGCATTTTCCCTTTTACATTAAGTTCTATATGTATCCAAGCTTTAACAGATCCTACATTTTCGTTCTCACAAATATCTATGGATTTTGTGTCCTCTATGCAAACTGAACAAAAACAAGAGTCATTTCTTCTATCAAATGCAAACCCATTTTGAAAACGTTTTGTTTTAATTGAATGTATTTTTTGTGTCCCAGGTATTGCACTGGTGTCATATGGGATTGATCTATTTACATCTTCGATTCTAACATACCAAAAAAACCTGCATAAGACAAGAACTTGTTAACTTGAAATCTCTCAAGAAAATGATTGAAGATTCAATATAAATTTGAACACGTTCAAATTTATATATCCTGTGTACATACATGTAACATTTATATACAGACACACTTGCGCACATCCCTTGACAGATTATATTCATGGCTTAAAGCCATTTTGCACCATTTAACAACTTGTTCAGCGGATTCAAATCAATCGGCATGAGGGTTCATTTGATACCTTCGAAGTGCTCATTTTATACATGCCCCTGCACTGTCATGATCTCATTTTCCATGACCAGTCTCAAAAAAATTCCAACAATGTGTAATGTTTAATTTTTTATGAAGACGACATAACCAATAGAATGATTGTGAAGATTTGAACTATCCCACACACCCATCTGACCATATCTAATGTCGATCGAATATGATTTCGCGTTCTTTCAATAAATCATAAAATTTATCAAAACAATGTTGTACATAATGTGTGTCGTGTGCTCGATCATCACTTATATAAAAGTGATATTATTTAATAACATGTCGATTGTTTTTGGTGCTTTCTATGTTATCAATACTCCGTTGAGCATGTCTATATAGAACATGGACAAATATCATGACTTGATCAGAATGATAATATTTGCTCTGTATTTCTTTTTGTGCAACGAATGTGTAATTCTCTGGAAAATCAACTACAGACAAAATTGTCCCTAGTGGAAACACTTCATGGGATTGTTTGAATTGTAGATCTTTCCATCAAGATATCTTTGAATACTTGGTGTATTTATAGATTTCTTCCTCAAAGTTCTTCAATAAATCTATCATGTAGATTTTATCTACCTTCAAATCAATCCTTTTGAAAACAACATTTGAAGAATGTGGAACCGTGTTGTTCATATATGCGTATCTCTTACAATTGACTCTTATATTAGAAAATGGTTGATCATTCATATCAATATGATACTTTGAATGAAACAAACTTAGATTTCCACAACGATCACATTTCTTTCCACTGACACATTTTATTTTGTAAAATAAATCATCATCTTCTCTTTCACATAGAATTTCAGATATAAAAACACGGAATGTGGAAGGAGGAGGTGAACCTGGCCATAATGTTTTACCAAAATCCAAAAAAGTGTCATAATACAACTCAAATTCCACATGATAACGACAACAACAAGTGTCATGGATAGTGATGGGTCTAACAAACCATGGTTTTTGTTGCACAAATGTATTGATGGAAATTTTAACTTATTTGTGCTCTTCTTTGAACTTATTGAACACCTCTATTTGTGTCATTGACAATATATGTTTTGGATGTTCTTCATATTATTTTCGTGCTATTATTCGTCGCAACACATCCCTTGTATGTTGTGAAACACGAGATTCTTCCAACCAACAATTACGGGCCAATTCTTTAACATTTTCTGCAAGTCTATCTTTGTAGGGTTGTCTAGAAATCACTGTCCAACAAGCCAATTCATCATTTACATCTATTTGCAATCGATTTTTTTTTTATGTTTGTGCAATGTTTTTCTTGACGTTCCCATCGTTTTTGCCATGTGTCGTGTCAAATGATCTTTTACATTTCTAGATGAAACATTTGTTGTTTGTATCGCTCTACGTGCAACATGAACATCTTCTTTTTGAGATTTTCCAAAAGATTTTAATACACTAGTTATATTGTTGAAGACATTCTTTTTCACCTTTGTATCCTTTGTCGACTTTTGAATACCCAATAATGATGTAGCTTCTTTTAAATTTCTTGACTTCATTAGACAAAGTAAAAGTTGAGCTTGTACTGTTACTGATTCATCTTTGAAAAAAGTATTATACACATTCTTAGTTCAATATCTTATATAATGCTTCGCTTTTTTCTTCCCAAATTTGTCAGTATCAACATTTTCTAATTTTTCATCATCAATGTTGATAAATTCTCTTGCATATTTCAATTTAAAGTTTATATTAAAAAAAATAACCCGAACACAAATTTACTAAATTATATATACTTGAGTGTTCATCTTGTATTATCTAAATTTATGTACATACCTATAGGTGATTTGTCTTCTGCTTCAATTTCGGTTTCAATGTCTTCTGCTTCAATTTCGGTTTCAACGTATTCTTCGACATTATGAGACAAATATTTTTATGTTTTTTGAAAAACATCAAATTGTAATTACAATCAATTATATTATTTACAATATTTTAAATTTGAATTCTATACTTTGAATTCTCTACTTTCTGAATACAATCCCAATGTGTGTCATGTGCTCGATCATCATATGTGCATGCATAACTGGTTGAACTTCTTCTTGTCGATAATCTCTATTGACATTATCATCGTTTCTTTCTTCAATATTTGCACGTTCTTGTTTCTTTCTCCAATAAAGCTCTGTAAAATCCTGCTCCGGTGCACTGAGTGAACTTATTCTTTGAGGACACTTGCTCCCAAGTGATTCGGATTATTATGCTATTAAAAATTTTGATTTTGATTATGAGGTGGTATGGGTTGATGACATGTTGTTTTACTGCATTGACATAGATAAGTGCTATTGACTCGGTTTACTGAGTGTGCAGGATTTTGGACCTCAAGGATGCAGAGGCATTGATGGAACCCCTTGGACTCCGGATCGAGTCAGGGAGTGTACCATTGGGGTTTGATTGTTTTACTGTGATATTAGTGCATTTGATTAGATGATATGATACGCATATGTTCTGACACAATTTTTTGATGATGCAGGCTGACGATAACTTGCCGACCAGACTCACATGTGGAGTAAAGGGGTCACGCATGACTACCAGAGATGTTGAGGGAGAGGTGTGGACAACAGCCCTGCCATAGCCTATTAGCACTCAAGTCATGGTTGGAATTGTAGGTTGACGTTTACCTAGTTCGAGAGGACCCACGATGTTGTGAGGGAATACTGCGATAGTCGCTCGTGATGATTCTAAGGGGTGCGCAATAAGGCGGGGGCCTTATTCCTTAGAGGTCCTTAGTCTCCCACAAGTTCACCTGGCGAAGTATTGACTCCATGGTTTTTTGATGTCTACCAAGTCAGTCAAGAAGCGAGTGGCACCTTTGGAGCACATAGTGAGTCCAGAAGGGCACATCGCGCAAGGGAAACATATTAAGGCGAGTGGCACCCTTGGAGCACCTAGTGCATCCTAAAGGGCACGTCACGTTGTTGATGATAGAGAAATGAACCTAGATGGCCTTAGGACGAATAACGTGTTAAGAAATTTTTAAAAGAAATTCCCTAATAAATGTCGCCCTGTACGAAAATGTAAGGTTTAAGTCTAAACTATGCTAGTGGTAAAATTTTATCTCTCTATAAAAAAAAATAACAATAATAAAAATAAAAATAAAAACCACATAAATAATAATTATGACCTTCGTTAAATCTTGTAACACGAAGAGAATACGAAATTTAATTTATTCATAAAAAAAAAAATCAGTTGGAATAAAATTTAAAAGAAAAAGGGGAATTAATGGTTTTATTATTTTGATAATTTTAAAATACTAATTAAATGAGAAAAGAGAAAAAGGGTTAATTTCCACACCTGCCTTTTTGAGTTCTAATTAAAAAGGGGAAAGAGGGAAAATCTAAAAAAGTAGGAAACTAGGAAAATAGGTAAACATATAAAGGGAAAAGGGGAACTTAAGGGAAAAAACGGAAGGTCAAACTTAGTAAAGCATCTACCATTTAAGAGATTTCTAATTTAAACTGAACTAGAAATTTAATAAAAGGGGAAGTTATTAAAACCTGTAAGAGAATTTGGGGACACCTAGGAGTGATTCTAGGAGTAACTCTAGATGGGTGAGGGAAATAAAGATAATTAATTAATTAAAGATGTTAACTTATGGAGGAAGGAAGGGGATGGATGACCCTTGTATGGGGAGGAATTTTTAGGAAATTAATTACAAAAACTTAACTAAAAGAGAATTTTTGGAAAGTAAGGAACCACAAAACTCTATATAATGAAGGGAGGTAATGGAGGTTGGATCATCTTCTGTTTGCATAACGTTACGCTGCAGAAATATCCACTTGACTAACTTAACTTGTGGGAGTTGGGATACCCAGCTCGGTGAGGAGTGGTAGCTCGACCTTGCGAGGCGAGCTGGGAGCTAGTCGAAATCTCTAGATAGTGAGTGTGTGGCCTCTTTGCGGCTCGGGGGGATAAGGGGGAAGAAGAGTACCCCTAGAATTGGTTGGGAGGTACCGATGAAGTCTCGACGGTCGGCGAGTGGGAGTTGCACGGAACACGCGAGACATCATTCGGAGCGGGCGATCAGGCAATGGTACACTCTCTTCATTTTTGTATGGTAGAATGTATTAGGACTTATGCTTGGATCTTCTTATTTAATGGAAAAGTAAAATGATGTTTTTTTAAAAATTGGTGACTGAAACTTTCCTTAGCCTAGATTGATGGTTGTTGACTCCCATGGCCTTCATTTTACCACATGTCTTGACCACCTTGTTGTGTTGATTGTGACCTTCGTGGTTGTTTAGCCTTCATCCCTAGCTCACCAGTCCTCGCCTAAGAAGTTGGCCAGGAGCCTGATCTACGGTTGTCGCCTTAGCGTTAAAATACCTATAGATCTCAACGCCCTGCTTTTATGTATGAGGATGATGAGCGAAGGACAAACCTGTTAGCCGGCTACCTTTGATGTTTGTCCTTGGCTGATTGTGGATTTCGCCATCTAGCAACGGCCTCTGCGTGTGGATTATCTGGTGTCCTGATAGGTTTTCTCTTTTCCTTGACTGATAGAACCCCCGACAATCATTCCATGACCTTTCCCTTTGGATCCTTGCATTCTCTTATTGTTATCTGTGTTGTACTGGAGCTATGGCAATGGAAAAATGATTTGATTCTCTGCCTGCAATTTTTATTTGTATCCTGGAATGGAAAAACGTTTTTGTGTTTTTCTTGTCTGCATTTTTCCGCTTGGTTACTACAGTAATTGCTTATTATTAATGACAGGAGGGTGAAATCATGAAGATGGGTTACACTTTTTCTTGTTTTATGAGAAAACAAACTGTATTTTCACAAGTTCTTCAACTTTCAGCATACAAAAGTATTTTTTTTATTTAGAATTTCACTTTACAGTAAAAACAAAACTTGTGAAGCATTTTGTTAGCTTTCCAATGACTATTTTTCATTTTTTATTATCACGATTTCATATGTCAATTTGACAATTGTTTAATAGTATGTTCCTTAAACATGAAAGGAATGATACTGAGTTACTTTTTCCTACAATAATGTATCTATTATTAAACTTATGTTTTTAAGAAATGAAATATACTGCAACAATCTACAGAGAATCTATTTTATTATGACTATAATTTTGAATCTAACGGATGAATATTATAATTTCTAGAATTTTTTGAAGTTGACCAAGTTGAAAACGTTGCAGATTTTAAACACATGTTTTTCTACACCTTGTATCTATCTTCATTTTTGGTTAAAACTAAAATATAAATATACCCTTTTGAAAAGAATAGTTTAGGGATTATGAATATATTTTTTTCCAAATTTTTCATAGTATATTTTTAGAGATACTGATATTTCAGTTCACCGAATCATAATGTCTGCTGAAAATATTATGTAGTGTTTTTTTTTTTAATTAAATAAAATTAGATAAAAATAAAGAAAATGAAAACAAATTATAGTAATTGAAAATAGATTCAATTTTGGAAATGTTGGTGTCATTTTCGAAACCAAATTCTCAGTATTTGCAGGAGTCCGCAACCTCCAAAGTTCAGGTAAGCTTGGGGAAATTCTCTGGTTTTTGTTTTCAGTCCCAATTTCATGTTTTCGGCCGAAATAATATTTCAAAAGAAAAACTATTGTTTTGGCCGAGAGACTAAAATCTAACGGAAACTGTCAAAACTGAACTGTTTCCAAGGTTTTCGACCGAAAAAATCTTCTTTCGGCCAAAAGGCTATTGAGCGAATTTCGTCGGTCCGAAAAAATGAAAAGACATGTCATATCACATCGTATCGTTTCATTTCGGGCCAAATTGTATAAATAAGCTTTCGGTCAAACACATTTAACACAATTCATCAGATAGAAAGACAGATATGAGCTCGGAGATAGGGATTTCAAAGCATTTCTATTAATGATTACAACTATGTTCTTTTCTTTCTTTATTTCTTCCCTTTGTTCCATAGGCTTAATCGGAGGATCAATATCGATACATGATGGTTTTCTAGAGCACTTAAACAAAGTTTTGAATCATCTTTTTGGTTTTTGTTGAATAAGGTAATTGATGTTTGTTCAAGTTTTTATTGGAATAATAATTTATATGTTGAAAGATAAATGTTCAACATTTTTTCAAGGTAAAGTTTTTGTTGAACATATATTTTATAGATAACTATAAAAGTCATGGGAAACAAAAGTTTGCACAAGAGAAAATTTGATCGCACTCGACATGATACTCGCCAAATTGAACAAAGGAAAGAGATTGTAACATTCCCATCTAGTACGACTCGTACGATGTACAACTGGTAAAAGCACCGTTAAATCTTTTTTTTTTTTTTTTATTGTGTGTGTGTAGGAAGGTAATAATGAAATTATACTCAACATCGCAACACGATGACGACACAATGCATGCAACTCATGCAACAACAACATAACGGCCTAACATAAAAGCAAATCAAGCACCTGGAAGGAATGTACGACATTCAACCGACGAAAAATAAGAATGACTACCCGCCCGTCCTACCCTGCAATGGTTAGGACCTCCAAGAAACATAAGCAACACTCAAGCCCAGGTTCCCATCAATTTTGACCATTTAAGCTCTCAGGGCTGGCGACTATTCTGAGGAACAAGGAGGTCTCTACATCCTTCCCAACACAAGAAAACCAAGCCTACTAAGATAAGGACAATCATCCTAACAACCCAAAATTAATTGCACAAGTAACTAGAACCCTTACAGTGAGCAAACCAAGCACATTAAATGTTTACGAGTTTACTTGTAGTAAATGGATTTTGTACACATTGTATAAATACCAAGGATGTTATTAGTCCTTGCCGAAGGCGTGGGACTATAGAAATCAATTTTGTGTTGAATTCCAATTATTTTTTGTGTTGACCAAAAATTTATCGTTTTTTTGTATAGTTTAACTTTGGTGCTCGCAATTCAATTTTATTTCTTGGCTTGTAATTAGTCCTCCAAAACAATATCTTATTGTCTATATGGCAGAGGGAATTTAACATGCAATTTAATTCTGTATGTTTAGCAGATGGTTGGAACATGTGCATGTACGGATGCAGAATTGGTGCATGCAAGGGAATTTAATAAGCAATTTAATTATGCAATTGTAGCCCATAGTTGGAACATGTGCATGTATGGGTGTGGAACTGGTGCATGTACGAGAATTTAATAAGAAGCATGGCTGGAATGGGTTCATGTACGGGTACATAATTCAAACTCAAGGCTCTCTCTCTACAAGAATAAGGAAAATTTTGATTCTTAATTGATGTAAGAAAAATGTTTGTTGGATACACAAAATACTCTGATAGTCACCTCATTCATCCCATTCTTGTCTTCTCAATTTCACTAAGATGTATTACAGCTACTCTTTGGTTAGTTTTTTATGATCCGAGGGGAGTACAATTGTAAGAACATATCTTTATAGTGTTGTGCAATCACCATTGTTGAAGGTTTGAGATCCAAATATTATAGTCATTTTATGCATATATGTTTTGGACATTAGCATTTGTAGTTGTATTCTTTGGTAATATTCTAATTCTTCTCTCATTTTCGTACCTTTACACCCATTATTGATAGCTTAAACGTCAGAGCTTTTGCATGTTATTATTTTTAGTTTGGATTTTTTCTGTGAATGCTACATTTAAGGGATTTTAAGATGGTCGATACAGAGCGTATATTGACTTTATATATTCAGTCCAAAGTGACATATTTTGAAGAATTATTTAATTCAAGTATCTTCGATTCAACTCTAAGGTTTTCATTTGCATTATGCACAAATAGATCATGGAGTTGAGGGATTTGAATGATTTTCTTTTTATTCTCTATGGACTCATCGACGGATGTTGTGAAATGAATCTTTTGTTTTGAAACTGGAAGAAAAACATTGAGTCTTATAATGATGCTAGTGCCTCTTGAACGTATTAATTTTCGTCTTCTAGTTTACTTTTTCAAGTTTTAATTTTATGCTTTGGTTGTTTTCTGTTGTTGACATGATTTTCCAGGTGCATCTTGAGCTTGCTTCAACAAATATGAGTGACTTTCGGCTTGATATTTGGGGGGAAAGTTGGATCTTTTTTCATCATAGTGATTTTCAAGAAGACATATGTAGATATTTGGGCTGGTCTTGGCCATGGAGGAAGAATGAGGGATTATATATTTCTCTATTTTAGTTTTAGCAACCACTTTGAACTTTAGAAGCAAAGCTCATTTGTAATTGGATTGTTGGGATACAGTGGGGTGTAGATGGTTTGGCATCTATAGGAAAATAACTTTGATTGATATTTTATACTTTTATCAATATAGTATTATGCATTTTGTATTTGTAAAATGTTTGTAATATTAAATTATGTATGTTGTGCCACTGTTATGACATCTGTGTGAAAGTAATTATGATGGGAACAACTCAATATCAATCAAGTATTCTTCATTATTTCATTCTCATTGTATTCAGAAAGCATCAATATGGAAGTAAATAAAATGTGGTAGGAATAATAGGTGGGTAACTCGTAGTTTTTATTTATGTTTGTTTTTATTTTCAAAGTGTGTCGCAATATTTATGGAACATTATTGACACACGTTCCTAGTATAGTAATATGAAAATGCTCAAAAAATTTCACAATGTTTCTTCTCTTCTTAGTGGCGGAAATTCAAACATTGGCATAAATCAATCTTTCAACAATGGAGACAATTTATCTTCACAAGCAAGTGCATCTTACTCTGGGATTTCTGGATCCAAAAACTTCCAAAGAAGATTGGCCATGGGCAATGATTTGATTCCACACAATCCCTCAACTCCACAATTCAAATAGTTATCAATGTCATCAATAATAGAATATTGTTATGCACTGATAACATTTATAACTATTAGACTAAGTTTTGTTGTGTGGGGGATATACCTGTGCCGAGGTGCAGAAGATATACGTGTGTTGTTTTACTAGAACTTTAATATATACACAATATTAAATATTGAAACCTATAAATTGTTTTACTAGAACTTCCACATATAATTTTCAAATATGACAAACTTTAATATATACACAATATTAAATAGTAACATGGAAAGCTTTAATATTTACATTTTCTTAAAAATAGAAAACGTATACGGCTAAATATATATAATTTCGTGGGCAACGTAGAATTGACCATACATGAATGGTAACCACTATTTTAAATTGAAACCTATAAACTATTTTGCTAGAACTTCCACATATGATTCATAAAGGTTGAATTTAAAATACAAATTCTAAATAGAAGGAATTATATTAATCCAAACTTTTTTAATATTTGAATTTTATATAACTTTTAACCAATTTCATCAAGATTAGGTTTTAAACCAAATAATCAATTTTAAACCTTTCATTTTACATATATTAGAATATATTTATTATCATGTTAAAATTAATATTAAAATAAATTTATTATAATCTTAAATTAATAAGTTTTTCTTTAATATTAAGATGAATTTATTAAAATTAAATATAAATAGGAAATACATTCTCGTAATTCCATAATTTAAATAATTATCAATATCATCTATAATAGAATATTGTTATGCAATGATAACATTGATAATTATTAGATTAATTATTGTTGTGTGGGAGATATACCTATGTGAAGGTGCGGAAGCTATGCACATTGTCTTAAGAGTTTATTAGTCAAGTTGTGCATGCACCTGTGCAGAGTTGTGGAGGTGTACGCAATGTCCCTATATGTTCTTAAATTTCATAACCTAAAATATGAAAATTTAAAATAAAATATAGCTTAGCTACTAAGTTTTTATATTTGTAGAGTAGTGTAAGTAGATACAAATAATGATTATTTGGTCCTCGAAGAAGAAAAAAGTTCTGAGCCAAGGGTTTAGGGTTTTGTAGCCGCTCTGAGCCGTGTTGTTCCAACAGCTGCCCTGCTGGGGCTCATGTCTCGCAAGGAGGGAGGGTCGATGGGAGCCTCCTATAGCCAAGCCACGACGAATGGAAATGTTGCAGAGGCTACGAAGTGACCGACCTTCGAACCGCCACCAGATATGCGCTCGAAATTATTGGAGGAAGGAACATTCAAGGATCAAGAGATGGACATTGATCCAGAGAAGGAGACTCTCCCATCCACCGCGTCAGCTCCATGGAGGCTAGTTAAATGTATTCCACAAGCGCCACAAGCCCCAAAATATGTTATCAACTCACCACACANGTGGAATACATTTAACTAGCTCCATGGAGGCTAGTTAAATGTATTCCACAAGCGCCACAAGCCCCAAAATATGTTATCAACTCACCACACATAGAAGAGAAAAAGCAATATATGAGAGACTATGCCATGGTGGGAAAATTCCTGGGGCTCTGGCCTTCCGAGCGCGATCTGATCAAATGGATACAGTATTGGTGGAAGCCAAAAGGTCACTATGAGCTACAATTGGGATCTAAGGGGTTTTTCACAATCATCCTCTATAACCTTGAGGATCGCAACCACATCTTTGATGGGGGGGCGTACTTCTTCAACTCGACGGGTCTCTTCTTACGATTCTAGATAGAGAAGTTCAGCCCTGAAAAGGAGGAATTTTCACATGCACCTATATGGATCAGATTATACTCTCTCCCCCAGGAATTCTAGCTAGAGGAGGTCCTAGCTGGCATAGGCAATACCATCGGCATCTATGTTAAGTCTGCTAAAGCCACCAAGAAGAGGCGCTATACCTCTTATGTGCGAATCTGTGTGTACCTGAACATAGCTAAATCGCTCCCAGGATCCATCATATTGGAATATCATGACAAGGACTGGACCCAAACCATCGACTACGAACACATTCCGTTTCGATGCCGGAAATGCCACGAATACGACCATCTTTTCAGAGAATGCCCTCTCAATATTGTTCACAAAGAAGGGAACCCAGAAAGAGGTAAAGACAAGGACGACGTCACTCAACCAACAGGGAAAAGAAGACAAGGAGGAAGAAATAAACCGACCCAAGTAAGTAAATATCCCTCAACTAGTAATAAATTTGCCATTTTACAAGATCAACCAGAGAACCCCGCAACCCATACACAACCTACTAAACCACCTCCAGATAATGGCCCCCAAGCTGCCAGACAAGGGGAGTTATGATCCCCACAGGGTAAGGAGTCAGATCTCACCCCCCTAAACGGGGCTCAGGATCCGCAGGACCTTTTGGAGACAGAGGATGGGGATGCAGAAATGGAGATGGGGGAGCAAGATCTAGCCGGGGTGGATTTGGAGCACCTCGAGCACGCCTATAGGCAACAAAAGCTATACACCATTCCAGGGATCAACTTCGAAAGTTGCACAAGGTCTTCCTAAACTCCTCAGCTGGGTCCTCCGGAAGAGCTAGCCAAGGGCTGGGAATACAGAGTAGTCAGTCAAAAAACCCAAGTAAATCTCAGAAAGACGAAAAGAAAAGAGGGAGGAAATCCACCAACAAGCTTATACAAGAAATAGGCCACTTCATGATAAACTTAGAGAAAATCCACCTGATCTCGGATAGCTTCCCTCCTCTTCCCACCCCCCCGTCATCATGAAGATCATCTCATGGAATATCAAAGGCCTCAATGAACGTAGCAAGCAAAAATTTCTAAGGGATCTCATTTTGGCAGAAAAACCTGATATAGTATTTCTGCAGGAAACAAAATGCACCTCAGATGATGTCGAAAAACTACTTCCCTATTGTTGGAAGCAAGGGGAAGCAGTCTTGATAGCGACCACAGGTACAACTGGAGGACTGGCTATCCTCTGGAACACCAACTCAGTGCTGCTGGAAAAATTTATCGCCACCAGATGGTCCATTGCAGTAGATTATATGCTTATTGGCTCAAACAAGCCGGGACACTTGACTGATGTCTATGGACCGACCAACCTAAGGGAGAAGCAGGCCTTCCTCAAGAATATGAACTACTTATCCAATCTAATGCAGCATAATAGATGGATTATCGGAGGAGATTTCAATATCATTCGCAGCCTGGAGGAAAAAAAAGGCAGATCAGGACGATTGGATCGAGAAACCAATGACTTCAACAGTCTCATAGACAACCTTCACCTTATCGACTTGGAGACTATCAATGGCATTCACACCTGGACAAATAGAAGAACCAGAATACACCAAATTGCTTGCAAACTAGATCGGTTGCTCATCTCTGACTCCCTCATGTTGGAAGGCACAACTCTGGAAGCTACTATCCTGAATTTCTCTGGTTCAGATCATTGGCTATTCAGCTCTGGTTGGATGTGCCAACCACGCCTGGAAAGAAACCCTTCAGGTTTGAACAGTTCTGGCTCGACCATCCCGATTTCCAAGAAAAAATATAGGACTGGTGGAGGGAGGCAGAGGTCTCTCACGGCTAAAAAATGTACAGATTTTAGCAGAAGTTAAAAAACCTCAAACAACTTCTCAAGCTTTGGAATAAGCAAACCTTCGGCAACATCTTTGATTCCGAGAGGAAACTGTCAGAACGAATGCGCGAGATTCAAAACCAGATTAGAACACAGGGGCTAACGAATGAGCTAAAAGCCCAGGAAGAAACAATAAATCAACAACTGGAAGCCAGGAAAAGACAAGAAGAGATTCTATGGAAACATAAATCATGCATCCAATGGCTCAAGGAGGGGGAACGCAATACCAAATTATTTCATAGGACTGTCATCCATAAAAGGCACTCCAATAAGATCATGCGTCTCATCTCTGCAGCCGAGGAGACCATTCACTCCCACAAAGACATGGAGTCGACCTTGATTGACTACTATCAAGATCCCCTCACGGAACCTCTCCTAGATAGACATGCGACCATTACTAAGGTCATGCATCATGTGCCCTCCCTCGTTACCCAGGAGAAAAACTCAGCCTTGCTCCAGCCCATTACAATCGAGGAAGTGGATCAAGCGCTTCAGGACACCCCCAAATGCAAGGCTCCTGGACCTGACGGTTTCACCAGCGATTTCTTCCGCCATTGCTGGTCGATGATCAGAGTAGATCTTTGGGAAATTCTTGAAGACTCCAGAGCCACTGGGCAAGTCCTCCAGACTCTTAATGCGACGTTCCTCACCTTAATTCCCAAAAAGGGGCAGGCACACCACCCCAAGCAGTTCAGACCCATAGCTCTTTGTAATGTCATCTACAAACTCCCAACAAAAGCGATTGCAAGAAGAATCAAGCCTATCTTACCAACAATTATATCCCTGGACCAATCAGGCTATGTTGAAGGCAGACAAATCATGGATAGTGTCATCCTAGCACATGAAGTGATCCACTCTCTACAGAAGACAAAAACACCAGGTATGCTCCTCAAATTAGATCTCTCTAAAGCCTTTGATAAGATCAGCTGGGAATATATGCGGGCAATGCTCCTAGCTTTTGGTTTTGATCAAAGCTGGGTGACTTGGATTCTGAATCTAACTTCCTCGGCTTTCTTCTCCATTCTTATAAACGGTGTCCCCTCTTGACCCTTCTCCCCCTCAAGAGGAATTATACAGGGAGATCCTCTCTCACCTTTCCTCTTCAACATTATGGCCAAAGGTCTTAGTCATTCCATCTGTGCAGCTGTTGAAAGAAACCTTCTGACAGGCTTACCCCTGCATGGCATTTCCCCTCCTATCTCGCACAGTCAATTTATGGACGACATGCTTTTAATGGGCGCCCCAACTTTCCGCGAAGCCAACTCTCTTCTAGAAATTCTCCAAACCTTATCAGACACCTCGGGGATGGACTGCAACAAGGATAAGTCCCAAATTTTTTTCTTCAATACACCACCTCCGATTCAGCTTCATATCTCTGAAATCCTGGGTTTCAACAGAAGCTCCCTTCTGTCCAAATACCTTGGCATTCCCCTGATTGACAATGCCCTCTGGAACTCCTCGTGGGAACATCTATTATCCTCCTTTACCAAGAGACTCTCCTCCTGGACCTACCACATTCTTAATCTCCCCAATCGTCTCATTCTTCTCCGAGCCATCTTTCAATCCCTTCCTGTCTACACCTTCTCTGCGCTGGCTGCCCCTAGATTTGTTCTCACAACCATTAAAAACTTACAACGAAACTTCTTTTGGAAAGGCCTCAATTCAGAAAAGAAAATAGCGTTGGTCAGCTGGGACAAACTATGCCGACCCAAAGACCAAGGCGACTTGGGATTACGGGACCCTCTCATGATGAACAAAGTTCTAAGCGCCAAAATTTTGTGGCGGTGGCTCAAGCATCCCAAGGACCTCTAGTCCAGACTTTGGAGAAAGAAATATGCCCCAAATGTGGTGGAAAAGAACCTAATTCGATGGAATGGGGACAACCCTGGCTCCTTAATTTGGACAATGACCAGGTAGAACAAATAGCTGGTTACTCGACATGCCTTTTGGGAAATCAAAAATGGGGAAACAACTCTCTTCTGGAAAGATTCCTGGCAACAATGGCCATTTTTAGACAATGTGGATTGGGCAAGGGACATCTGTACCCAAGCTACACTCGCGGTCCTGACAAGAGTAGCTGACTATTGGCAGGACAATCCCCCAGAAGACACTTGGTGATGTTGACACCTGGACAGGGAACACACTAATATGGAAGCGCATGTGGACCTGGCACCCTGGCAAGAGGAAATGGCCAAACGAAATATTCCCAAAATCGCAGGAGAGGATATCCTTCATTGGGGATATTGGCCAAGGTGCACCTATAGTACGCAGGAAGCTTATCAGATCATAACTCAGGGAGACCCTCTCCCTACAAGGAAAGTTTGGAGCAAAATCTGGAATCTTAAACACTCGCCAAAAATCACCCTCTTTCTCTGGCTTGTTTCCCACTCAAGCATTCTAATGTGGGATAACCTCTTGAAAAGGGGTTTTGTTAGGCCCTCCATTTGCATGCTTTGTGGAGAGGCAGATGAAACCATGAATCATCTCCTCAACTCTTGCCCTTACACGGCTCAACTTTGGGATCAAATGGCACTCATCATGCGCACTTCGGATCGCCTTAGAGACAGTATCATTGATACCATCACGGACTGGAGGGACCAGGCCTTCCACTCCCCCCTCCTCAATCGCATTTGGCAATTACTTCCAGGCTTCATCCTTTGGAAAACTTGGAAAGAAAGGAACAAAAGGCTCTTCAGAAATGCTTCTCTCCCTTGGCAACATTGCTGGAATCAATGCCGCTACAACATCATGGAAACTCTCAACCTTCAGCAGTGGACCGACGAAATCTTGTACAACATTCCTTCCGAACTCATAATCCTCCAGCATTGGCAGCCTCTTCCTCCTCATCATTCTCTCCCCCCCACTTCTCCTTCCACCCTCTCAGCAACCCCTCCTTTTGGTCTCCCCCCCCCAGTAGATTTCATTAAACTCAATTTTGACGGAGCCTCTAAAGGCAATCCAAGAGCAGCAGGATACAAAGTAGTCTTCCGCAACCATCAAGGGCACATCATTCTCATAAACGCAGGTAACCTTGGTCATTCCACAAACAATGCAGCAAAACTTTGGGGACTCATCCGAGGATTGCAATTATCCATTGACTACAATTTCACCAAGCTAATAGTTGAGGGGGACTCTCAGGTCATCATCAATTTGCTCCGCAGAATTCTAAATGGAGAAAACCTGGACATAATGTCGCCTAGTTGGAGACTCTCACATGGGCTACAGATTGTCATAGACCTAATGAAACCAAATCAGGAAGTCATACCTGCTCATGTCAGGAGGAAGGAGAATCAAGTTGCAGACGAGCTAGCAAATATAGGAACTACTTGGATTGGTCTAGAACTCCTCTGCAACTCATCTCTAGAACCTAATCACCCCATTTTACAGCATTGTATCCGCAAAGCTGGAACAATAGACACAACCTCGGATGGGGTGCTAGTGATATACACATTGCACGACGTGGAGGAGAGGCATGACAGAGCCATGTGACGGGCTCGTGCCATCGCCCGCCACCCTGAACCAGCATTAAATTGCCATTATCATGGTGAGGATGTCAATTAAACAACTCCCCTCTCCCCTCAAGCTTCATTTCATGGCCGCGTTATCTGTGCATGTCTTCTGTCTCTGTGCGTGCTCCAATTGGCATCCCCCTCTGCGGCCTTCGTCTGAGCTAACCGGGAATTGCATGCTCATGACAGCTCTGGTTCTGCTCCAGGATTTCTACCACTGCCTGTGCACCTAGCATCCTCTATTTGCTGCATGACGAGCCTCATGCCGTGCCCTCGAGGGTGCCTGTGCAGAGGCTCTCCATGGAAACCTCATCGACCCTCTGTTTCACCCCCTGCGTCGCCTTCCTCCTGCTCCTCTCCTTCCATTCAGCCTGAGCCAATTCTTCCTCCACTCCCCGCTCTAGCTGTTTCGCATTTTGATAGCCTTGCTATCGTCCCCAGGTTGTCGTCTTCCTCCTCGCGCCATCTCCCTGACCCCCCAACGTTCGGGCCTCCTCTTGCACCAATTCCTAACTCTACTGGGAAGACTGTGGGAGAGCCACCTTCTTGCGAGCCTCAGAACACCGAGAACCAGTCCCCGAACTCTTTCCTCGACACACAGCTACGAGAAAGCCTTGCAATTCTTTTCGTCTTGGTCTTCGAACTCCGCGAGGGGTTGGAGGATCTTCAATTCCTTCTGCTTGCCATGGATGGAAAGGTAAAAGTCCTTCTCCAACTCCTTTCCTCTCTTCAAGAGGCTTTCCCCTCAGACCTTGCAAGTGAGGCTTCGACAGAGGAACTTGGTGATGCGACCAACGAAAGGAATGCCTAGGTGCAGTGTTCAACAAGAAATGAGAAGGACCAAGTCATGCACGAAGATTTGGCGAAGGAGGTGGACACAACACGCGACATGTTGCAGGATACCTCACCAGTCATCGATAGGACCGAGGGAGGCGTGGACGCTGGAAAGAGGTGGGCCGATCAAGTGACATACGTCAAGGAGGAGCTGTGGTCCGAGGTTGTCCACGTCACTTGGCCAGGTTATCTGTCAAATGTCTGAGGTCATGAGAGCACTTCAAGTTTCATTAGTTTCTCTACTTTTTAGTTGTTGTCCAATTAGTATCAAACTGTTTACTTAGACTATTGCACTACTTATGTTTGACTTCCATGCTGGCTGGACTAGTTTCCCCTCTGTTGGGGAGGTCCAGTAACTACAGCAAGAATATTCTCTGTATTTTGTATCTCTTTTTGGTCTTGGAAGGCCCTTTATATATAATACTACTAACTTACAAAAAAAAAAAAGTAGATACAAATAATTATTATTCTAAAGTATTGTTTATAGTTTTAGTTGTCATAATTTTTTTACTATTTTACTCCAGTATAGCGATATTAACCTGACATATTTTGTCCTCTTGTTCACATTGAGTTATTTTAAATAATTATTGAATTTATGTAGTATAAAATGAAACATATAGTTTGACTTTAGTCATAAGAAAGTTAAAGTGTACACTTTCCAATGAAAAGTATGTATTTATAGGGATTGTATTCCTACATCTTTGCTCATCCAAACTGATATACCTATGTGGACGATATACATGTGCGAAGATGGAGAAACCATATATTAGTTGTGTGGGAAGGCATCTTTGTGCATACTATATGTTTTTTATTTTATTGTTGATTTTTTATAACATTGATATTATGATAATATTAAGTAATATTTGATAAAATTGATAACATTGTATATTATTAAGTAAGATATATATTTCATATATATAGTTTTGGAAATTGTTTTTTATAATATAATTATTTTTACAGAAAAAATTATTATGTTATGTGATTTTTAACTTCCACAAAGATATATCAATGTTATTAATAATAGAATATTATTACTAAGATGAAAGTGCGGATAATATCTGTTCCACACATACACAGCTTCCACATAGATATAGCTTCCTCATAAATATAGCAATGATATATGCATTTATTTGTATTAAGTTTCATTGTTCATTATATATTTCCGAATAGGTAGGGATTGCACTCTCATGCAATCCATGTTACTGTTGTGTTGACTAGAGTGGACATTTCCTAAATAAACACTTACAACATAAAATATTTTGGAAGACTTCCAAATAAATGCAATCCATGTTACTGTTGTGTTGACTCTGTTGACTAGAGTGGACATTTCCTAAATGAACACTTACAACATAAAATATTTTGGAAGACTTCCAAATGATTGGAGAGGTTTATAAAGTAATGGATAAGTTTAGATATTTAATTTGGATGCTTGTATAACATAGATGCCTAGATATTTACTGCCATATAATAACAATTTAATTTTAAAATTTATATTTTTAAAATAATTGTATTTTTCTAATAAATGAATTTCAACCCCATAGAAATTATCAAACCAACCTTAAGTACCAATTAAACTTTAAAAAATCTAAATTAAAAAATTAAATTTTAATTTTAAAACATTTCGTTTAATAAAAATATATACACAATATTATAAAAACTTTATTGAAACAAAAAAAATTTGATACAAAGTCCTAAAAGATTAAGATATTTACAATACAACTGAAGTGATTACAATCTAACCTACTTGCCTGGATATTTACAATATTACAATATAAATAAAGTGATTACAATATAACCTGCCTACTTTACTAAAGGTATTACAATATAACAGGTATTACAATATAACCCAGATATAATGATAATGATAATGGTTATCCATTAATACTACACCATGCAGGCCTACTCAACGCGATGATGAAGAAAATGGAGACATTCTTCTAGAGATCAACGCTTTCCTTTCCCCAACTGCCATGAACTCCTGCCAAGACAGCATTGACGAGGAATGCCGAATAGTACACTTTACTACCAGCACCATCTAGCGAACGGGACTGTCTGCGATGAAAACACCGTATGTTATCATAATCGGGCGCATACAAGCCAAGCAGATAACTGCCAATTCCCCACTTGACCCAAACCAGGACTTACAGAGCACAATACACCCACCTCCCAATAGGCTTGTTTAGACCTAGACCTAGAGCTCGAGCTCCTGCTACTACTGCAAAGACTTCTAAAACTATCACTACCAAAACCATAAAGTTCTTTTTCTTTATAATTTCCTTCCAAATTTCATCCCGAATTTCAACCCAAATTTCCTTCGAAGATTTCTTATTCTCCCTGCTATTTTTGGAAATTTCGAAACATTCCGTGACAAGCTTGGAAAATTCGAAACAGTCCATGCCAATAACAAAACCAATGGCCGCTATTATCACAGAAACCCTAGGTTTAGAAAGTGGCATGGCGGGTATTTCATACCATTTGCCAACGCCTCCGTTAAATGAAAATGCAATAAGCACAGCCCAAATACCAAAGAAAATCAAGTTGAAACCACCAACTATAAACGATAAGGTTCTGACGCTTAAAATAGTACATCTAAAGCTCAACACATGGCAAACACTGGATTTACCATCACTGGACTTGACCTTGACCAGAGCGCCGGTTAGAAACGCAGAGGCCGGAAACCCAATCCCTTTACTGTCGACCACGTAATCTCTTACCACCCTTCTCGCTAGGAGAGAGCTAGAGAAGCCATCGATTTGGCAGTATAGAGTTAGTAGAAGGTTGATTGATATTTCTGCTAACCTTAGAAATATTATCAACAAAGTTCCGTATGACACTTCTTCTTCTGCATTTATTCCCCTCCCATCCAAATAGCTTTGCAGGGCGTCTGAAGCCCTGACTGCGGTTCTTCTGTCTTTCTGAT
>JZKD02S0168648.1:0-10616 GCA_000966675.3 Picea glauca
AGAAATCATAAACAATCCTTCTTCCTTGTTTGAGAAGAATAGGGCACATAGCCCATTGCTTATGAGGGCATATATTCTTTCAAATCTCACAAACGTGAGTGAAAGATTGGCCCAGATGATTCAGTTTATTTTTAACAATATTCTCTGTGAAGGATGGCATCAGATGATTGTTATGGAGACTACCTGTCACCAGACAGTAGAGATATACTACTGTGGTGGATATGTTCCACTATTTTGAGGCAGATATTCTTTCAGAGCTCACAGATGTGAGTGAAACATTGGCCCAGAAATCAGTTTATATCATAACATTGTTTCTATGCAGTTTGTTATCAGATGTTTGTTATGAAGATAGTATATATAGACTAATGTGGTGGATATGTTCCACTACTCGTGAGGTAGATATTCTTTCAGAACTTAGATATGTGAGTGAAAGATTGGCCCAAATAATTCAGTATATATCATAACATTGTTTCTATGCAGGTTGCTATGAGATGTTTTTTATGAAAACTGTATGACAGTAGATGAAGACTATTGTGGCACGACTATACGTTGTTGATCAAGTACTTGTATGTTACTTTGTGTGGTAGTAAACCACTAGATTGTAGTTATGTACTACTATGGATAGACATAGTCGTGTTCTATTTTTGTTCTAACTCCCTTGAAGACTATCAACAGTTTATTGAAAATAATCACCATTCAGACGAATGATGAACAAATATTTTCTAGATGGAAATTGGTTCAGAGCATTTACTCCTCTAGATTATAAGAGTGAMTTATCCAACATCATGTCTAATTACTTAGATGAAGTATGGTTTCGAGAGATGACGCAGCTCATGGTGATGGTGATGCTCATGATCTAGTCATGAAATAGTCTAGATGACTATATTGATGCTACCAGGTAAATGGTATGTTTTGTGCTCAAGTCCATTACCTATAATACCACCCTAGCTAGGAGGGAGTGTTAATATTATGGTAGCTGTGGGAGGTATTTACCTCCACGTGTGAACCTGACGAGATTAGGAGACTTCAGAAACAAAGAGAAAACCCTAATGAGTTGGCTAATAACCCTAGAAGTCTTGTCGGCTCAAGAAGATAATTTATATTAGGTTATTATCCTCCAAGAGAAGAAGTCATCCATAAATAATAATAATAATATAGTGAATAGACACATATCCAGAAGGAGAAGTCGGCCCCAACAAATCTGGCAGAACTAGTATAAATACAAGGTGCTAGTTCTCATTTGACAACATCTCAAAACTACAGTTCCCAGTTTTGTGTGCACTGCAGTTCCCAGTTTGGTGCGCACATGTCGTGTAGGACTGCAGGTGCAGCTGCAACATCAACTAGTTTTCATTATGAGCTTGGACTATCTGTTGGCTAGGTTTTGGACTATCTGATCAACTTTTTGTGATGTGCTATCCTTGGTGAAAGGTGTGCTACCCTTTTTTTGGCTATCTAGCCTAGAGTTTTCCTCCAGAGTAATTCTCAGTCATGGTTAAGGTGCTTGGAGGGTGGCTTCGGCCTATGGTTGGGTAACGAGGGTATCGTCAATGATAAAACGAGCACAACATCTTCTATATTCTAACAAAAACCCCTCTGAGATCGTCATCACCATGGATATCTCATAGAACCACCTAAAACATCTACATGAATATCTCATAATAAAACTTTGGTTGCAAAGTGGAACTGCATGCAGAATTAAGTAAGGTTAACATCGCAGTCAAGGTGCAAAAAATGTATTACCAAGAGGATAAGTTGAATAAGAAGTGCATACATGGGGAGAACATGGATTGCTAAAATCCACCTGTATTCTAGTGATTTTGTAGATGCATTATCTTAAAGAGTAGACAACAAATAGGATGAGGCTCACATAGTTTAGCTCGTGCATTTTTCCAAATGGACATGAATATTGAAAGATTTACAAAGAATTTCCAATTCATGAAGTTAAAGGAGAATATCTCTCAAACCAATTTTAATACATATCTATTTCAAATGCATGAACATAAGTCAAGGATAAGGCTATTAAAAGAAACATACTTATTGAGTTGTAGTCATATTGCGGCTATTAAAAGAAACATACTTATTTACGTGAACATGGTTATACTTAATATAGGAGGAGCAAGGAAGAGGGAAATATTGAGTCACAATAGAGAAAAATACCTACCCTTCAACCTGATGAAAATCCTAATTGTCCCACCTGAAACCTTTTCCATACATGCTCTAAATCATGGTTGAAGGGTCATTCCTAAAATATCCCAAATTATTATGGTCTAATACCTATACCATTTACTTAGAATACAAACCTATTGAGGATCCTCTTCTTAAACAACTTAATAATAATTCCAATTTAAAATGCCATCCCCATCTGAAGCCTCTTTGGGCTCGCGGGGGCCGAAAGCGGCATAGTTATCCAGTGATGTTTAACATTCTGGAAGGTCATTTTGATGTAGACCCAATGGTGGATCGTGATTGGAGGGTCCATCCTGGACCTTTAGGATTCAACCATGCACGTAGGACCCCGGACGGGTTTGACTGGAAAGATTGAAAGGTGGATCAAAAGGGCTTATCCCAATTAGCGTTTTCCGTCACCCGCATGCAGCGGGAGAAAGATGAAATAAAACGAGAAGCTAATCGCATAGCTTCAAAAAATGAGTTGTTGGACCTGAGATCCCCAGAGGTGGAAGGGGATTATATTAGTAACTCTAAAGATACGGGAGATACAAGTTGTTCTAATTCAAGCAAACTAAGTCAAAGAGGAAGGAAACGAGGTAAGAGTGAGGAATAAACTTTATCTCTCATTTTATTTCACTAAAGACGACGGTGAAACTACAACTTGATAGGTCGGCTTTCAAATGAGATTTCAAACAAGGAGAGATGCAGCCAGCCGGAGCTATTATATTCAATAACGAATGATGCGACGGCTTCTTGGTCAATTGACTTCACGGGGTAAGCTAGGTCTGTATATCCATAAGTAATGGGGTAACCCACATGCTCTTTATCTGTATTTGCTTCAGGTGAGGATGTTGCTTTTGTTGTTGGTCCTGCAGTCCTGAGTGATATTAATCAGAATTGAAATTGGTGTCTCTTCTATTGGTGATTCTTCCTCTGCTGGGTTAACCATTAACTACAATGCTGGTGGTTAATAATAGTTCATAGACTGAATTACGAATGAGAATTATTAAGCCAACTTCTTACCAGGACCCAACGAAGGTTCTCCCAGCATGCCCTCACTTCGTTCGAGGGTTCTCCCAACGGCTTAAGAGTCTTCACTGCCTGGTAACCAAGGCATACACTTTACTGCGAGGGTCCTATCTTAACCGCTTACTACAAGGTGCTATCTCCCTTAACTGCCTACTACAAGTTACAGACTTTGGGACCGACCATGAGGTGCACACGACTGAAAGACACTTCGAGACCAACTCCGAGGTGCTAACGAGCCGACTCTGAGGTGCTAACGAGACCGTGAGGGATAGGTTTACGCAAGAGGTTCACCCAATCCGGCAAGCAATAGAGGGGCTATCTAAATAGTGTGTTCTATCCCTTCGGTACCACTCCAAGGAGATAAGTGTGGTATCGGTGGATCTATTTTATTGGGGGGTTATCAGTAATGGAATATTCAATTGATTCAATAGGGGATTTCTTTGAGGAGCTCTAGTTACCGACATTCTACGAATCGTTACTGAAAAGCCTTATATATAATGATTTCTCTGGGGGGGGCGTCATAGAACCAGAGACTTGGGAAAGACCCTAGCCCCTTAGGAACCCGTGAAAATAACCCTTTCTCGTAAGAGGGAAAGAAATCATCACAGACATAATNGAAATAGTCTAGATGACTATATTGATGCTACCAGGTAAATGGTATGTTTTGTGCTCAAGTCCATTACCTATAATACCACCCTAGCTAGGAGGGAGTGTTAATATTATGGTAGCTGTGGGAGGTATTTACCTCCACGTGTGAACCTGACGAGATTAGGAGACTTCAGAAACAAAGAGAAAACCCTAATGAGTTGGCTAATAACCCTAGAAGTCTTGTCGGCTCAAGAAGATAATTTATATTAGGTTATTATCCTCCAAGAGAAGAAGTCATCCATAAATAATAATAATAATATAGTGAATAGACACATATCCAGAAGGAGAAGTCGGCCCCAACAAATCTGGCAGAACTAGTATAAATACAAGGTGCTAGTTCTCATTTGACAACATCTCAAAACTACAGTTCCCAGTTTTGTGTGCACTGCAGTTCCCAGTTTGGTGCGCACATGTCGTGTAGGACTGCAGGTGCAGCTGCAACATCAACTAGTTTTCATTATGAGCTTGGACTATCTGTTGGCTAGGTTTTGGACTATCTGATCAACTTTTTGTGATGTGCTATCCTTGGTGAAAGGTGTGCTACCCTTTTTTTGGCTATCTAGCCTAGAGTTTTCCTCCAGAGTAATTCTCAGTCATGGTTAAGGTGCTTGGAGGGTGGCTTCGGCCTATGGTTGGGTAACGAGGGTATCGTCAATGATAAAACGAGCACAACATCTTCTATATTCTAACAAAAACCCCTCTGAGATCGTCATCACCATGGATATCTCATAGAACCACCTAAAACATCTACATGAATATCTCATAATAAAACTTTGGTTGCAAAGTGGAACTGCATGCAGAATTAAGTAAGGTTAACATCGCAGTCAAGGTGCAAAAAATGTATTACCAAGAGGATAAGTTGAATAAGAAGTGCATACATGGGGAGAACATGGATTGCTAAAATCCACCTGTATTCTAGTGATTTTGTAGATGCATTATCTTAAAGAGTAGACAACAAATAGGATGAGGCTCACATAGTTTAGCTCGTGCATTTTTCCAAATGGACATGAATATTGAAAGATTTACAAAGAATTTCCAATTCATGAAGTTAAAGGAGAATATCTCTCAAACCAATTTTAATACATATCTATTTCAAATGCATGAACATAAGTCAAGGATAAGGCTATTAAAAGAAACATACTTATTGAGTTGTAGTCATATTGCGGCTATTAAAAGAAACATACTTATTTACGTGAACATGGTTATACTTAATATAGGAGGAGCAAGGAAGAGGGAAATATTGAGTCACAATAGAGAAAAATACCTACCCTTCAACCTGATGAAAATCCTAATTGTCCCACCTGAAACCTTTTCCATACATGCTCTAAATCATGGTTGAAGGGTCATTCCTGAAATATCCCAAATTATTATGGTCTAATACCTATACCATTTACTTAGAATACAAACCTATTGAGGATCCTCTTCTTAAACAACTTAATAATGACTCCAATTTAAAATGCCATCCCCATCTGAAGCCTCTTTGGGCTCGCGGGGGCCGAAAGAGGCATAGTTATCCAGTGATGTTTAACATTCTGGAAGGTCATTTTGATGTAGACCCAATGGTGGATCGTGATTGGAGGGTCCATCCTGGACCTTTAGGATTTAGCCATGCACGTAGGACCCCGGACGGGTTTGACTGGAAAGATTGAAAGGTGGATCAAAAGGGCTTATCCCAATTAGCGTTTTCCGTCACCCGCATGCAGTGGGAGAAAGATGAAATAAAACGAGAAGTTAATCGCATAGCTTCAAAAAATGAGTTGTTGGACCTGAGATCCCCAGAGGTGGAAGGGGCTTATATTAGTAACTCTAAAGATACGGGAGATACAAGTTGTTCTAATTCAAGCAAACTAAGTCAAAGAGGAAGGAAACGAGGTAAGAGTGAGGAATAAACTTTATCTCTCATTTTATTTCACTAAAGACGACGGTGAAACTACAACTTGATAGGTCGGCTTTCAAATGAGATTTCAAACAAGGAGAGATGCAGCCAGCCGGAGCTATTATATTCAATAACGAATGATGCGACGGCTTCTTGGTCAATTGACTTCACGGGGTAAGCTAGGTCTGTATATCCATAAGTAATGGGGTAACCCACATGCTCTTTATCTGTATTTGCTTCAGGTGAGGATGTTGCTTTTGTTGTTGGTCCTGCAGTCCTGAGTGATATTAATCAGAATTGAAATTGGTGTCTCTTCTATTGGTGATTCTTCCTCTGCTGGGTTAACCATTAACTACAATGCTGGTGGTTAATAATAGTTCATAGACTGAATTACGAATGAGAATTATTAAGCCAACTTCTTACCAGGACCCAACGAAGGTTCTCCCAGCATGCCCTCACTTCGTTCGAGGGTTCTCCCAACGGCTTAAGAGTCTTCACTGCCTGGTAACCAAGGCATACACTTTACTGCGAGGGTCCTATCTTAACCGCTTACTACAAGGTGCTATCTCCCTTAACTGCCTACTACAAGTTACAGACTTTGGGACCGACCATGAGGTGCACACGACTGAAAGACACTTCGAGACCAACTCCGAGGTGCTAACGAGCCGACTCTGAGGTGCTAACGAGACCGTGAGGGATAGGTTTACGCAAGAGGTTCACCCAATCCGGCAAGCAATAGAGGGGCTATCTAAATAGTGTGTTCTATCCCTTCGGTACCACTCCAAGGAGATAAGTGTGGTATCGGTGGATCTATTTTATTGGGGGGTTATCAGTAATGGAATATTCAATTGATTCAATAGGGGATTTCTTTGAGGAGCTCTAGTTACCGACATTCTACGAATCGTTACTGAAAAGCCTTATATATAATGATTTCTCTGGGGGGGGCGTCATAGAACCAGAGACTTGGGAAAGACCCTAGCCCCTTAGGAACCCGTGAAAATAACCCTTTCTCGTAAGAGGGAAAGAAATCATCACAGACATAATATCTATCTATCCGGGAATCAATCACTCTCCTCTAGGCTAGGTTACTATCCCGCCTATCTAACTAATCAAGCGGGATATTCGCCAACTCTCCACTCATTTTCTCACCACCCTGAGCCTTCTATCTCAGTAAGGTTATCCTTTTCTTTTATTATGTTATAAAAGACCTCCCAAAGACTACTCTTTTTTTGTCATTCTGGGGAATTGGGAATGCATTTTTTAGGGTTGATCAAACAGGGCTGATCTTGACCTGACCTAACTTAGAGGGGTTGATCCTGAGCTGACGGGTTGATCCTAAGAAGTAATTGATCAAGGGTTGGTCTCGAGCTATCCTAGTTTGGTCCTGAGCTAGCCTAGTATTATCTTGATTTAGATGGTCCTGAGTTAGTCAGATTCGGATTACGAACGAAATTACGTATAGTATAGTGATTGGTCTTGAAAGGTGAATCAAGTAAGGTCTTGGTCCTGCTTGAAATGCATTCATGTGGCGGCCTTAATTGGTTTTGTGCCGGCCTTATCAATGTTTGAGGGGAAGAAATGAAACAGCCATGTGCTAGCTTTATTTAAGGAAGAAGGGATTGGTTCTGTCTGCTTGGTTATCAACCGCCTTCTATGGAGTTATGGCTTATTTCCTTGGCCCTCCTTATTCTATCCCTAGTTACCGAAATGATACGATTCAATACGTGAAAGCTGAGTTAGCAAGTAAAAGAAATAGCAAGACATATAGCTCTAGGAAAGTGTTTTGGGGCAATCAGTAAAGGGGATCTATTAATCTACCTACAAATGTCAGCCAGCCAAGAAAATAAGTAAGTATTTACTCATTTCATGACCCCGGGAAAGTAAGTCTTTCGGGGAATTTTTGAAGAATTCGATTCATTTGTTTATCCTTTCCTTCTATTCCACGAAAGGCGCCTGACTCAAACTACTAGATATATCTATATCTATATCTATACCCCTCTCAAACTGAACACCTGAATCTATCGCCCCTCTGTCCCGCTGTCCCAGCAACTGGACACTTTTTTCAACAACTCATCTCATCTCATCTTTGGTAGTGATACACTTTCTTTGATGGGTTTTTTGGGAACATGGAATAAAAACATAAAAATGACCCCGAACAGAACAAATCGCCCTACCTTTAAAACCCTTCTTTCAGTAAGTCCACGGAAGCATCTTTTGGATCAGAGTTCTCCTCTCCCTCACCCATATGATGAGTGAGCGTTAACACCCTTTGGTCGAGCCTGATCGCGCATCCTCTTCGTAGAACAAACAGACTAAAAAGCTTAATCTACATGTCAATGAATGAATGTACAGCTTTGCCTTCCTTCCATAAGCGTGCGCTGGAATCATGGAGCGTTCGTTCGCTGGAATCAGTTTGATGGAGGATGCTGGTTGGGTTAGGGATAAACCGCGTAAAAGGTGGCTCCATTTTCATGCGCTGTATCACTACTTTTCACAAAATAAGGTAGTCATCAAGTCAAAGGTACGCTTGCCATAAAGTTAGTCCCTCTTTTGTGTTTTTTTCTATTGATGAATGATAAAGATGGATACTTGATCTTGGCCATTGGTCTTCCTAAAGTCTCTTTCTTGTGCATCATTTGGAGAAAGATAGTTTTATTACTGTGCTGGGGAATGAATCCCCACACCATTACATTRCTTTCCGATTTCCCTAAGCCTACCGATGGACATTACCACCAATATTGTCAATGTTTCGAGAAACGTCCCTATGAATGGTGGCTCCACCCATTCCTTATCRCTGGTCAAGCTGAAAGTACAGATACAAACTATTCTCGCTTCCCCTCCCGAATGAATGTATACGCTGGACGCTGGAATTCCTGTACACATTGGATAGCACTGGCGTGTAACCTTATAATGCATAGCGAGTGCAACCGGAATAGCGAGTGTATCCCTGACGTGAAACCCTATAATTACTAGCGAGTGACTTGAATGGATTCTCTTAATGAATCTATTCTCCTGGGAACGTCTATTGTTAACTCTATCTATCATGAACTACCCCATTTCTATCTAACTAGTCAGCTCACTAATCAGCTCATAAATAAGCTCTCCTCACCTTCATTCTTCAGGTGAGCTACTTCCTCACATAACTTACTTGGTGAGCCCTTTCGTCGTATGATTCTTCTCTAGCGCAGTTTAAACCACTTACCATTCGCAGTTTCTCTTTGTTTTACCTAATCTTTTACTTCTTTACCCTAAGTGCAGTTCACACACTCTGAATCAATCATTTCTTTATCGATAAGGAAAGGAACAGAATGAATGTATACATTTTACCTGAGCATAGCGATTTGAGGGGAAGAAATATAAGTGTCCTGTTCCAGTGTAATTTTAGGGGAAGAAATATAGGGTGAGGTCCGAGTCGCGGGCCCTCCATCTTTATCCGAGACCTTTCCTTCCTTCATCCCGCCCGTACTGTCGTACGTAGTGTATTTTGTTAATGCTAATATCATACGGATTCTCATCTTCAGCTCAGCTCCAGGTACAGACTGTTATTTCTTTCAGCTCACGCTCTTGGTATGGCTTGTTATTCCCTTTGTCTAAGCACTTGGTATGCAACTGGGATTTATTCCTCTGCAGTTAATGCAACTATAATTCCTTATCTAACTAATTCCTATACATCTAACGGAACTGATCTAACGTCTCCAACTCCTCATCTAACGTATTGTTCTTGTCTGTCACTTTTCTCTCATTGGCTAATGGGACTGTACTTTAATTACATTAAGCTATATTTGTATGAACTAGGTATTGAATCTCCTTCCTTCTGACCAATATAATGGAATGGACCAGCTTTCTTTCATAAGGCTTTGGGACCATCTCTCTCACCTCACTAAGTGGGACGAACTCTGTGGGACCGTCTATCTCAATATTTGTTCCTAGCTCCCGACTATGAGTAATCTATTCGAAGTATAGTTTGTTTGTAGTTTGAACTAGAGAAAGGAGGGCTTTACCAGAAGATCCCATTGCAGAGAGGAGGGCTTATCCTTCTTCTTCCGTAGTCCTCGGGTGCGCCAGTGTGAACCTTCCCCCCAAAGTGAAATCACACGTAATGTAAACCCCCCCCAAAAAGGACAACTTGTTCCAAACCTGACCAGCAATACAGAGGTAAATTCCAAACTGATTCCTTTCTAGCCAGCCAGCCACTCTATTTCCAATTCTTCCTTCCTCGAGCCACCCGATTGTGTGTAATTATATATGTAATATAAGTACCTACCCCACTCCATGATGGGAGCTAGCTCTATCCAACCTCCAACCAAGAATAGTGTAACGATTCCAATTAAGAGAAATATCTCCATAATATATAATATATCCATTCATCAATCCATCCCATGTAGCTCTCCAGCAATTCCAGCAATCTGTTCACCCCGCCCTGCCTGTACAATGACTTATCCACAATCCCCAACTAGCTCGTAAGCAAGATATGAGGTCGTAAGTATTCCATCCTTTAATGTGATAGGTAAGTAGGATAAATGTAATATGGTTCCTACCTGACAGTCCATCTTATTCTACGAAAATATCAGAGTAACATAAGCAGGATGAAACTGGGCCAGTCAGCCTGTTCTGGGATAACTTACATTCTGACCCTGCCAGCATTGAATTCGTACGAATGTCAGAGATTGGTGGGATGGTGCGGTGCCACTCTGGAGGGTTGAGGGGACCAACCAAAATCCACCTAAGGTTATGACTTACTTAACTATAGGATAGGCAACATAGCGGCGTAAGGGCACTTACCTTCGCTCGCTCTGCTCAGGTAAGGAAGAAAGGAGTTATGGAAACCATCCTCTCATGAAGTGCCTCGATAAATAGTTGATTAGGCCAATCAATAAGGAAATATTTATGC
>JZKD02S0168659.1:0-18013 GCA_000966675.3 Picea glauca
CATAGAATTTTATTTTCTCTAGAGACAGTAGGGGTTCTATCTTCTTCATTTTCACCCTCAAGAATAATAGAATTGTTACACCCATCAATGATAGTGCTTCCCAACAGCTTGTATAGAGTTCCATTCTGAACTCCCCTATTCAACACCATTTATACTCAAAACATTTTTTAGGTTTCTATTTCATAAAAGGTAGGCACACCTACATCACTCATATTATTTATATATATCAAGTTTCTAGCCAAGTTTGGAATGTGAAAAACCCAAAGGAGTGTTATAATCCTTCCAGCCTCGTGAAACAACTTAACTCTTCCACATCCTATGATTCTGGATATTGATTCATATCCTAATAAAATATCACCTCCATTGTACTTTTCATATTCACAAAACAAATCCATGTGAGTCATATGAAAATAATCACATAAGTTTATTAGCCATACATCATGATCTAAATATATTGTTGTAGAATAAAAGTACACATACCCTCATTCCTTTGAGTAGATATTCCCTTATCTAAAAGGAAAATTATCATATACCTTCCATTTAATAATTTTTTTGGATCCACAATCCTTCTTTTAATGCCCAACTTGGCCATATTTCTAGCATTTCCTTGATATTTATATCTACCTGTATATTTAGATCTCCCCTTCAAAAAATTAGTTCTATTTCTGTCTTGGGTGAAACCTCTTACATATAATGCATATCTTCTCTAACTATCAAGGTTTTCCACCTCATTTCTTCCATTAGTAAGGTTGAAACCACATCATCAAACCTTAATTTGGTTGCATTACTCACAATATCTACAACTAGATTTTCCCATTAATTTGGAAAAGAACAAATTAAACTAATTCATTTATATTCATCACAAATTTTAGTATTCATAGAAAAAAATTGACTTATCATAGTTTTAAAGGAATTTATATGCTCTATCATAGAGTCTTCATCATTCATCCTTAATAAGTACAATTTTTTTCGTAGTAAAATTTTGTTTACCAAAGACTTAGATTGATACAAAGTCCCTAACTTACCCCATAAATACTTTATTGTAGCTTCTCCTGAGACATTTAATAACGTTGGATATAAAATACACAACCAAATTATACTCTTTTCCTTCCTATCCATCTTCATCCATTCGATCGCTTCCATATCTATAGGTGCAATACTAGGATCCACAATGACCCACTATTCTTGGTCCATAAGAAGGTCGTCCATCTTAAGCTTCTATATCTTAAAGCTTTGACCACTGAATTTCTCAATTTTAATTTTGGAAATGCTTTCTATTCTCTTTCAACACAAGATTCAACATCACATAGATTGCATAAAAACCAAGTTTATCATAGACCCAAGGTAAACTTGCTCTATCAAAAAAATGAACCAAAACCTTAGAAACAAAACACCTCATCATGAAGCCAATAATATTTATCCAATACTAAATGTAATTTTTAAACCTTTTAAGTGAAACGATGCATACAACTTAATAAATATATAAATAGGAACAATGGAATACACATAGTGCACACAAAGATTTACCCTAGAAACCCCTAGCATGGAAATCCAACAAATCTTAGTGTCACACCTTTATATTCTTCATTATATTATATAAAAAATACATAATACAATATTTAGGAATTCTGTAGCATCCAAAAGCCTTATTGTTAACTTGAATTAGATTACAACCCTAATCCTTTAAGCATGACTAGATTACAATGGGTAGAAAAACCAATGGCCAAAAAACACAAAACATGACAAAAATGGACAAGAAATAGCCCAAAAATATTTTTTGGGGGCTCCACTCCTAAACCCCCAGGTAAGGGGATCATGGTTGGCACACCTAGTGCAAATGAATGGCACATGGAGGTAACCATGTGAAGAATATAACACATTCCCAACACAATTGAGGATATTGCCTAAGAACTCGAAAGTGTATATCAAATACATAAATGACCCTTAGAGTCACATATGGAGGCACGTTTCACTACAATATGTTTAGAAAAAAAACACCTCCTAACATGTCCCTAAATTAACCATCAAGAGTTCAAAAAAATATCTCCCATATTGTGCCAAATTAAAACCCAAGTCAGTGAAATAGTTCATTTTCAGATTTATGAAAATTTTGGACTTTTCCTCATTTAGGAGATAATCTAGAAGTAAGTTGGATTGTAAGGTTACACTTTTTATTTACAACCTTGAAAAAAATTATTATAACAACCATATTGACATTTTTATGGTATCAATTAAGGATATTTTTGTGGACTTAATTAAAGATGTTTTGTCAGATCTATTTTGGTCTCATAATTCAAGTCTAAAAAAGGAAATTAAAGGACATTTTTTCATTTGAATTAAAACCATTTACCTGAATTATAATAAACTTTACCTAATTTGAAAAAATAAAAGTTATTTTATATGCATTGATAAGTAGCTAAATGATATGAAAATCTTTAGATGTCAAATTAATTCTTAAGCTTACATTAACATCCAACCTGATTCGAAAATTATGATAGTCTTGACTATTTGCAAAATAACATGTGAATACGCTTACTTATCTGTAAACTTCATTGTATGATAATAACTTTTGGAAATCAAAATGCTAACATGTAGAGAAATATTAAAAACAAAGATCAAGGAACATTACAAAAGTTGATATTAGAGTTCACCCATCTTGGGTTACGTCTCTGGGTTTTCCTCAAAATGAGATACCGCTTTATTGAAGATCAATAATTCTTAAATACAACTCCCCCTTATGACCTTCTAATATATTTCTCAAATACAAGTGTAACTGTCAAAATCAACAATGCCTCAAAAAACTAAAACTTTTGACTGTAAACACCCTATACTTCTTTGAAAGAGTCCCAAAGCTCAAAATATCATGAGCATAAACTCTTGACATGCAAATAGATGCAAAACCCACTCTTGGAACAAAAATCCATACAAAATGAACTCAAACTAAGTTCTTGCATGAACCTCTTGTGTCTATCTGCAAATGGTCGGGTGCATAGTTTAAATGGGGGAAGTCGATGGTTCAAAATCCACCCGACTCCATATATGCTCAGTTGGGCATTAAATGCAACTTTAATATAGGTATTTTGGTCGAGTTAACAACTGGGTGCACATGGTGCAATGGTAGGCACACATTGATAATTCGTTGGCATATGTGGAGGTTGCAAGTTCCAATCCGGGGACCTCCATCCCCATTTGCTATTTATTACAATAACAAATTTAAATAAATTAAATTAAAACTATCTTTACAAGTGTTATGGTATCCCATATGGTTTGGGTGTATAGTTGAATTTGTTAGAATATTATCTCCGAGGTTGGAGGTTCGATTCCCTTCGACTCCAACAACTTTTGATGCTCGCTTATCCAACATTGGCCAATCAGAGAGTGCCACATGGCACCTTCTGATTGGTCCAAATCATTGTCATCATACACCACTTGTCACCTTCCTTGTCAGTATGCCATGTTACAACCGTACCTACCACATAAGCATCGTACCTACCAAATCACGTTTCGTACTACCACATGTCATCCTACCATGTGTCGTATGTATTACCATGTCATCCTTTCATGATGCCAGACCACCCTTCCATACTACCACGTGTCATGATATAGTAAGACTTTAGCAAAAAATAAAGGCTATAACAAAACACTCATTGTAGAGATATTTGTGAGGCTTATGGTTGTATCAAACCAAGATTTATAGAATAAATATCATACAATGAAAATCACTTAAAACTAGCTCAAAAGGTGCGCTAGGGTTAGTAGTGTGTTAGGGAAAAGCTATAGCTGATTTCTAAGGTTAGTTTAGGAGTTAGCTAGGGTTAGAAGGTTAGAAATTTGTATCCCTAATGGTTGTTGGTTATTTTTGTAAAATAAGAAAGTTTTAGTGGATGAAATAGGATGCCTCAATGAGGCAAGAGACCCAAGGGATCAAGGAACAACTCCCAAGTGAGAGAACTTTAAAAATTGAAACTTTCACATTTACCATTGAAATGTTTTGTTTCTCCAATGCAACGACTAGTGCCTTTAGCTATGGGTTAATGGGGTCAAAAGAAAATTTCTAATGCTACTACCTCCTTGGGGTTATAAATACTCTTATTCCCCAAAGAAATCAACCTAGCTAGGGTTTACAACTAAGGGGTGTATGCACTTATACTTACTTAGCAAACCCTTGCAAACCAATAATTATATTCTTGAAATTATGATGAAGCTAATGTAGGGGTGTATGCTTGAATTATAAATGATAACAATAAATAAAAGGATGACCAATCCAAATATCAACAAGATGGGCCATAACATGCCAAGATAATCACCACAATAGAAAAAGAATGACCTCCAAAGGCTAGCGCATCATCATCATCAACTCCACAACCAAACATAAACCATATCATAACACAATATACAAAAAAAAACCAAGGGTAGCGGAATTTTCAGTCCAATACTTCTCAGAATGGGAGAGTTATGATTTAAAATGAGATCTTATGATCTCTATTTATACAAAATGTCACTAGCATAATTTTTCCATATAATTTTAGGGTAAACCACAATATTAGGGGTCAACAACCCTAATATTTCCCCTTTACACAAATAATATTAAACAATTCATCTTTAAATTAACTTTTACAGAAAATAAAACCTTAAAACAAGAGGACGTCACCCCTTTAGGGGATGTTTTGACACTAGGATCAAGTTGTTGGAGTTTTAGATGCATAGTTAGGCCTCCAAAGGCCACATGTCAATGATCTAGTCCATCTCCTCATGGTCAAGGCCTTATTCTCCTCAAAACTTCCATGTGTCAATGAGCCATGTCTTCACCACCAAACCCTATCCCTTCTATGTGACGTCAAGCCTCCAAATGTGACGTTTTTCCTCTCCTAGGAAAAACGTTTAGTAGGTAAGGGCTAGGTCATCTCTCTCAAGTCATATTCTAGGAATCCAAAGGTACATATCTCTCATCCAACATGGGGGCCCTTGGCATCCAACTTGTGGGATTGAAGCCCTATGGAATCCCAAGCTAGGCTTTCTCCTCCAAAATTGTCCACCAACTAGGTCATGAAAAGACAAATAAGCATTCCCTCCAAGGATCTCAATTCATAATATCATGGTGAGTTCATCAAATAAATAAATGAGCCACCTAATCATCTGCATCAAAGATTACCTAGTTAAACAAATAAGTGCTCAAAGGCATTATGCAACTTTCCAAGCTTGGATATGGGAGGCTTGATGAGGTGTCCTATTGGGTATATCTTTCCCTAGGTCAAGGAGTGTTTCCCAAGTGATCCCTCTCTAATCCATGTGAAGTAGATGAAGTGGTTATGGATCAATACTCACTCGACATGGGGTTCTTGAGATACAAGGGGTTGTAATGTCTCATTCATGGGTGCCTTTGTAGAGGCTATGTGGCACATTCATTTGCAATGCACTTTTTCCAAGCCCATCCTCTTGCCATTCTTCATTTATTTCATTATTTTAAGGACAAGTTGAAGGTCACTTCCCTAGTCTTTTGTGCATATAATGAGAATGTCACTCAAAATTATCTTTCATAAATGAAAAGGCTGGCTCGCGATGAGACCCCCTTTCTCTCAGCTAGGCAACTGTGAGCCATTACCCTAGCTTGGTGTTATCAGGCTAATTTTTAAGTGCAGACACAAATAAATCCCCCTAGCTTCACTATGAAACTAGAACAAAACAAGACAGTAGACTACTCTTTTCCTTAGATTTCAATTATCAAATGAGAAATGGATCTAGAACATACCTTTTAAATATCAAAGATCTGACTTCGTCAATGCAATCCAAGCTCTGTCATAAGGCTTATGAAGAAATTTCAGCAAAGGAACACAAGCCAACAAAGACAAGAATGAAAGAGCCTACTTGATATGAAACTGTGTATGTGATCAAGGAATCATACAATATGGACAAATAAGATTCATATAGGGAAGAAAAGTGCATATGTATTAAATAATAGGAAGAGAGATTACAACCAAAGGCTTGACATGGTAAGGTCCCTTCCAACTGTCCCTTGCTTCCCACACACTTTTGCTTCACGGATTATGAGACTATAGATCTAAAAGTCATTCACAATCTATATTGACAAGGAAAAACTCAAAACCACTCTAACCAAGCTAACAATATCAAGACAAATTTCCAATCCAATTTCCCAAGCTACAAAAAAACTAACTTTCTCCATGAGAGCTCCTCTCCTTTTATAAGATGAAGAGGATAAGGTGAGGCAGTTAGGATGATCCCACTAAATCATAAAAGAGATTAAGATCCAAACCAATCAGAGTCCACCTCACCAAAGAATCTTCTCCTTCTAGAAGCATCGAGAAGATGTTCATTTTTCCCATGTATGAAAATCGCTGCACCCCTATAACTGAGAAGAGTGCGACGACGTCCCAGGCCAAGTTTAGTGTAGAAACCAACGATCTGGGATCATTTCACCCCTAACATTAGGTAGGGTGTGACGATCCTCCTTAATCGGGTTTTTTACAAAGGAAAAGACAATTTCTTCTCTCACGCAAAGGTCTTCTCCCTTCTTTCCTTAGGAATTCAGGCCACTGATCCCTCTGATGACAACAGATAGGTTTACATCATTAACAGTCACAGGGATGACGAAAATAATGTGTAACACTTGGTGACCAGATGATGGTAATTTCATACCACTAGATACCCATGATCATGATAGTTCGGCTCGTCATGAGACGTCCTATCCTCCAACTAACCCCCTAAGCATTCATAATCATTTATTCTTGTGAGTCCCACTTTTCTTACAAAAAAGTGTTTCATTTCTTTATCGGGGGATCCATGGCCAAAGCATATGGAAGGTTGATATATAGGCTTTTATCTTTTTAACCAACAAAAATCCATCTGGGCCTTTATCTCCTTCTTCCCATAGAATGAGGGACAACCCCGTCTTGGGTCAGTACACCCTAAAATCTCAATGGATAAGGAAATGGGGGGTTTTAGGTGATGGAAAGTGGTAAGTATGGTTGGGAATGATACAATGGCTCTTCAAGGGAGTTCCTAGTAACAAACCCATTCCCAAGAAAGGCCACTTAATAGGGCACAATGTCAACCACCAAGGTGAAATGGGGAAAAAGGAATAATTTCCAAGCATATGCCATGAAATCTAAAGAAGTCTAAGATAAAATATACTCAAAATGCCTCAAATATTGAAATTAAACTCACCATAATACCTGACTTTTACCTCATGGAGAAATGCCTAATGCCTCTTGGAAATCAGTTGGTGTGGTGGATGCCATCTAAAAATCCTGACCTTTGTGGTGGTGAGAAGGATCTCCATCTATGCAAGTGGATATTGTTGTTCATATAGGCTCTCGACACTCCATATCTGCAACCTGAGGGCCTTGAGACATGATCTCCTTAGTTATCCCACAAAATGGGTATAACATATGGCTCCTACTTGGGTACATGTGCTCGCCATAGAGTGCATGAGAACTGCCACATCTCCTAGTAGAATCGTGCCTTCCAAAACTCAGACAAAAACATTAGAGAATATAGGGTGGTGTTTTCAACCTTCATCCATNAGCCCAAAAATATTTTTTGGGGGCTCCACTCCTAAACCCCCAGGTAAGGGGATCATGGTTGGCACACCTAGTGCAAATGAATGGCACATGGAGGTAACCATGTGAAGAATATAACACATTCCCAACACAATTGAGGATATTGCCTAAGAACTCGAAAGTGTATATCAAATACATAAATGACCCTTAGAGTCACATATGGAGGCACGTTTCACTACAATATGTTTAGAAAAAAAACACCTCCTAACATGTCCCTAAATTAACCATCAAGAGTTCAAAAAAATATCTCCCATATTGTGCCAAATTAAAACCCAAGTCAGTGAAATAGTTCATTTTCAGATTTATGAAAATTTTGGACTTTTCCTCATTTAGGAGATAATCTAGAAGTAAGTTGGATTGTAAGGTTACACTTTTTATTTACAACCTTGAAAAAAATTATTATAACAACCATATTGACATTTTTATGGTATCAATTAAGGATATTTTTGTGGACTTAATTAAAGATGTTTTGTCAGATCTATTTTGGTCTCATAATTCAAGTCTAAAAAAGGAAATTAAAGGACATTTTTTCATTTGAATTAAAACCATTTACCTGAATTATAATAAACTTTACCTAATTTGAAAAAATAAAAGTTATTTTATATGCATTGATAAGTAGCTAAATGATATGAAAATCTTTAGATGTCAAATTAATTCTTAAGCTTACATTAACATCCAACCTGATTCGAAAATTATGATAGTCTTGACTATTTGCAAAATAACATGTGAATACGCTTACTTATCTGTAAACTTCATTGTATGATAATAACTTTTGGAAATCAAAATGCTAACATGTAGAGAAATATTAAAAACAAAGATCAAGGAACATTACAAAAGTTGATATTAGAGTTCACCCATCTTGGGTTACGTCTCTGGGTTTTCCTCAAAATGAGATACCGCTTTATTGAAGATCAATAATTCTTAAATACAACTCCCCCTTATGACCTTCTAATATATTTCTCAAATACAAGTGTAACTGTCAAAATCAACAATGCCTCAAAAAACTAAAACTTTTGACTGTAAACACCCTATACTTCTTTGAAAGAGTCCCAAAGCTCAAAATATCATGAGCATAAACTCTTGACATGCAAATAGATGCAAAACCCACTCTTGGAACAAAAATCCATACAAAATGAACTCAAACTAAGTTCTTGCATGAACCTCTTGTGTCTATCTGCAAATGGTCGGGTGCATAGTTTAAATGGGGGAAGTCGATGGTTCAAAATCCACCCGACTCCATATATGCTCAGTTGGGCATTAAATGCAACTTTAATATAGGTATTTTGGTCGAGTTAACAACTGGGTGCACATGGTGCAATGGTAGGCACACATTGATAATTCGTTGGCATATGTGGAGGTTGCAAGTTCCAATCCGGGGACCTCCATCCCCATTTGCTATTTATTACAATAACAAATTTAAATAAATTAAATTAAAACTATCTTTACAAGTGTTATGGTATCCCATATGGTTTGGGTGTATAGTTGAATTTGTTAGAATATTATCTCCGAGGTTGGAGGTTCGATTCCCTTCGACTCCAACAACTTTTGATGCTCGCTTATCCAACATTGGCCAATCAGAGAGTGCCACATGGCACCTTCTGATTGGTCCAAATCATTGTCATCATACACCACTTGTCACCTTCCTTGTCAGTATGCCATGTTACAACCGTACCTACCACATAAGCATCGTACCTACCAAATCACGTTTCGTACTACCACATGTCATCCTACCATGTGTCGTATGTATTACCATGTCATCCTTTCATGATGCCAGACCACCCTTCCATACTACCACGTGTCATGATATAGTAAGACTTTAGCAAAAAATAAAGGCTATAACAAAACACTCATTGTAGAGATATTTGTGAGGCTTATGGTTGTATCAAACCAAGATTTATAGAATAAATATCATACAATGAAAATCACTTAAAACTAGCTCAAAAGGTGCGCTAGGGTTAGTAGTGTGTTAGGGAAAAGCTATAGCTGATTTCTAAGGTTAGTTTAGGAGTTAGCTAGGGTTAGAAGGTTAGAAATTTGTATCCCTAATGGTTGTTGGTTATTTTTGTAAAATAAGAAAGTTTTAGTGGATGAAATAGGATGCCTCAATGAGGCAAGAGACCCAAGGGATCAAGGAACAACTCCCAAGTGAGAGAACTTTAAAAATTGAAACTTTCACATTTACCATTGAAATGTTTTGTTTCTCCAATGCAACGACTAGTGCCTTTAGCTATGGGTTAATGGGGTCAAAAGAAAATTTCTAATGCTACTACCTCCTTGGGGTTATAAATACTCTTATTCCCCAAAGAAATCAACCTAGCTAGGGTTTACAACTAAGGGGTGTATGCACTTATACTTACTTAGCAAACCCTTGCAAACCAATAATTATATTCTTGAAATTATGATGAAGCTAATGTAGGGGTGTATGCTTGAATTATAAATGATAACAATAAATAAAAGGATGACCAATCCAAATATCAACAAGATGGGCCATAACATGCCAAGATAATCACCACAATAGAAAAAGAATGACCTCCAAAGGCTAGCGCATCATCATCATCAACTCCACAACCAAACATAAACCATATCATAACACAATATACAAAAAAAAACCAAGGGTAGCGGAATTTTCAGTCCAATACTTCTCAGAATGGGAGAGTTATGATTTAAAATGAGATCTTATGATCTCTATTTATACAAAATGTCACTAGCATAATTTTTCCATATAATTTTAGGGTAAACCACAATATTAGGGGTCAACAACCCTAATATTTCCCCTTTACACAAATAATATTAAACAATTCATCTTTAAATTAACTTTTACAGAAAATAAAACCTTAAAACAAGAGGACGTCACCCCTTTAGGGGATGTTTTGACACTAGGAGCAAGTCGTTGGAGTTTTAGATGCATAGTTAGGCCTCCAAAGGCCACATGTTAATGATCTAGTCCATCTCCTCATGGTCAAGGCCTTATTCTCCTCAAAACTTCCATGTGTCAATGAGCCATGTCTTCACCACCAAACCCTATCCCTTCTATGTGACATCAAGCCTCCAAATGTGACGTTTTTCCTCTCCTAGGAAAAATGTTTAGTAGGTAAGGGCTAGGTCATCTCTCTCAAGTCATCTAGGAATCCAAAGGTACATCTCTCTCATCTGACATGGGGGCCCTTGGCATCCAACATGTGGGATTGAAGCCCTATGGAATCCCAAGCTAGGCTTTCTCCTCCAAAATTGTCCACCAACTAGGTCATGAAAAGACAAATAAGCATGCCCTCCAAGGATCTCAAGTCATAATATCATGGTGAGTTCATCAAATAAATAAATGAGCCACCTAATCATCTGCATAAAAGATTACCTAGTTAAACAAATAAGTGCTCAAAGGCATTATGCAACTTTCCAAGCTTGGATATGGGAGGCTTGACGAGGTGTCCTATTGGGTATATCTTTCCCTAGGTCAAGGAGTGTTTCCCAAGTGATACCTCTCTAATCCATGTGAAGTAGATGAAGTGGTTATGGATCAATACTCACTCGACATGGGGTTCTTGAGATACAAGGGGTTGTAATGTCTCATTCATGGGTGCCTTTGTAGAGGCTATGTGGCACATTCATTTGCAATGCACTTTTTCCAAGCCCATCCTCTTGCCATTCTTCATTTATTTCATTATTTTAAGGACAAGTTGAAGGTCACTTCCCTAGTCTTTTGTGCATATAATGAGAATGTCACTCAAAATTATCTTTCATAAATGAAAAGGCTGGCTCGCGATGAGACCCCCTTTCTCTCAGCTAGGCAACTGTGAGCCATTACCCTAGCTTGGTGTTATCAGGCTAATTTTTAAGTGCAGACACAAATAAATCCCCCTAGCTTCACTATGAAACTAGAACAAAACAAGACAGTAGACTACTCTTTTCCTTAGATTTCAATTATCAAATGAGAAATGGATCTAGAACATACCTTTTAAATATCAAAGATCTGACTTCGTCAATGCAATCCAAGCTCTGTCATAAGGCTTATGAAGAAATTTCAGCAAAGGAACACAAGCCAACAAAGACAAGAATGAAAGAGCCTACTTGATATGAAACTGTGTATGTGATCAAGGAATCATACAATATGGACAAATAAGATTCATATAGGGAAGAAAAGTGCATATGTATTAAATAATAGGAAGAGAGATTACAACCAAAGGCTTGACATGGTAAGGTCCCTTCCAACTGTCCCTTGCTTCCCACACACTTTTGCTTCACGGATTATGAGACTATAGATCTAAAAGTCATTCACAATCTATATTGACAAGGAAAAACTCAAAACCACTCTAACCAAGCTAACAATATCAAGACAAATTTCCAATCCAATTTCCCAAGCTACAAAAAAACTAACTTTCTCCATGAGAGCTCCTCTCCTTTTATAAGATGAAGAGGATAAGGTGAGGCAGTTAGGATGATCCCACTAAATCATAAAAGAGATTAAGATCCAAACCAATCAGAGTCCACCTCACCAAAGAATCTTCTCCTTCTAGAAGCATCGAGAAGATGTTCATTTTTCCCATGTATGAAAATCGCTGCACCCCTATAACTGAGAAGAGTGCGACGACGTCCCAGGCCAAGTTTAGTGTAGAAACCAACGATCTGGGATCATTTCACCCCTAACATTAGGTAGGGTGTGACGATCCTCCTTAATCGGGTTTTTTACAAAGGAAAAGACAATTTCTTCTCTCACGCAAAGGTCTTCTCCCTTCTTTCCTTAGGAATTCAGGCCACTGATCCCTCTGATGACAACAGATAGGTTTACATCATTAACAGTCACAGGGATGACGAAAATAATGTGTAACACTTGGTGACCAGATGATGGTAATTTCATACCACTAGATACCCATGATCATGATAGTTCGGCTCGTCATGAGACGTCCTATCCTCCAACTAACCCCCTAAGCATTCATAATCATTTATTCTTGTGAGTCCCACTTTTCTTACAAAAAAGTGTTTCATTTCTTTATCGGGGGATCCATGGCCAAAGCATATGGAAGGTTGATATATAGGCTTTTATCTTTTTAACCAACAAAAATCCATCTGGGCCTTTATCTCCTTCTTCCCATAGAATGAGGGACAACCCCGTCTTGGGTCAGTACACCCTAAAATCTCAATGGATAAGGAAATGGGGGGTTTTAGGTGATGGAAAGTGGTAAGTATGGTTGGGAATGATACAATGGCTCTTCAAGGGAGTTCCTAGTAACAAACCCATTCCCAAGAAAGGCCACTTAATAGGGCACAATGTCAACCACCAAGGTGAAATGGGGAAAAAGGAATAATTTCCAAGCATATGCCATGAAATCTAAAGAAGTCTAAGATAAAATATACTCAAAATGCCTCAAATATTGAAATTAAACTCACCATAATACCTGACTTTTACCTCATGGAGAAATGCCTAATGCCTCTTGGAAATCAGTTGGTGTGGTGGATGCCATCTAAAAATCCTGACCTTTGTGGTGGTGAGAAGGATCTCCATCTATGCAAGTGGATATTGTTGTTCATATAGGCTCTCGACACTCCATATCTGCAACCTGAGGGCCTTGAGACATGATCTCCTTAGTTATCCCACAAAATGGGTATAACATATGGCTCCTACTTGGGTACATGTGCTCGCCATAGAGTGCATGAGAACTGCCACATCTCCTAGTAGAATCGTGCCTTCCAAAACTCAGACAAAAACATTAGAGAATATAGGGTGGTGTTTTCAACCTTCATCCATNAAAGGATGCATTCACATTTATGTTTTGAGTTGTAATACAGATCTTGAGCGGTTTCTCTCATCTACCTTTTAAGGGAGGCATTTATTGTAATGAATGTAAGGTAGTTGTAGATTTTAATTCTAATAAGATAGCTTGTAATGTAGAAGGGAAAACTCTAAGGAAGCTCCCTCTCATGTATTGTAGTATCATTATTGTAATTTTAAGAGAGGAAGAGTGAGAGAATAGGAGAACAAAGCAGGAGATAGGTTATAGAATATTGTATAAGAAGATAGTGGTTGTTATTGAACCCATGTACAGATGCACTTAGATAAATATAAGAAAGATTTGATCCAAATTCATGGTGTTTATGAATTTTGTTTACATATATTGAATGGTATGTTTACAGTTTTCTTATATGCTCTGTTATGCATTTGTTTCAATGCTATGTGTTTATGTATGATTTCATGTTGAATGTATAAAGTCCGTGAGAAGAAGAGTACGAGTTTCAATTGTTTCTCATCCTGAGAATTCCTACAAGGAGTGCATTGACAAGTTCTGAGTTTTATCTCAGAAAAACTTAGAAGAGATACCGTTGTTCTTATACCAACAAAAGTGTGAGTATAGCATAGAGCCGTGCAAGGAGTGCGCAAGACGGTTGAAGTCTTAGACTTTTCCAACCCAATGAGTGGTTGAAGAGTTATTGTCACAAGGAGTGTGCAAAATTGAGAAATTCAGATAATCAGAGATTATTGAGAAGCTGCAAGAAGTGTGTGCGAGAATCCCTTGGAAATGTTGAGTTTGAAGAGAAGTATAAGTTGAGGAGGGATAGAGACTTCATGGAGTTCAAAGGAAGGATGAGGCTCATAGAGTCCTCGCATAAAACCAAGTTTAGGAGGAAAGACGCCAAGTTGTTTGGCCAGGAGTTGCTAAGGAACTCAATGAATGGTCGATATTCTCAGAGGGAGAACCACCGATTCATCGTGGACCGTTGGATCTAGTGTATCAGTGGAGGAGTTCAGACTGAGTGTCTGTTAACACTCACAAGCTCGAGAGGAATAGTTGTCATTATATCTGGACCGACGAGAGTCGTTGATCTAGTACTTCGATTTTTGACATTTCTGGATTTCAGAGTGTGGAGAAAGTCGTGACGAGAAGTCAAGAGTCATGAAATCCCGACAAGATCTGGACCGTCAGATCGTAGAAGGATCTAGACCGTCGATCCACAACAAATAATTTGCGAGTTTAGACTTCAAGATAAGGAGAGGAGGTTGCATCGTGAACTCCCTAGTCGCGAAATTCTGATGCACTTAGAGGTGGACCCTAGGACGTGACTAAGGTCATATGGTTAAGGAATAAGGAAGGAGCTAAGGACCCATTAGCCCATTTTGGGGTTTCAGAGATTGAAGGAGCCAGGGGGACTCACAACAGGAATCACGAAGTCACGAAACCCAAAACACCTTTTCGGGTGAAGGTCGTGGTCATATCGGTTGGTCACGTGGAGTTGAGGGTTGCACCTTGTGCTTGTTTGCACAAGCGTAAATCTAGAAGGACCTGTGGTTACAAGTGACAAGATTCTAGTTGGGAATCAAAGAGTCATATCGACTCAAAGGGGAGATTAAGAACGATCCTTAGACCGATAGGTCAAGCAGAACCTGTCGAGGTAAGGGTGCTGCGCCAGATGGTATCAAAGCCTAGTTAACAACTTTTGTTTTTTGTAGAGGGAAGACAAAGGACATTTTTTATTGAATTGTGCATGGAAAGATTGAAACAATGTCGCCAAGAAGATGTCAAGAGAGAGTGATTCCCGATCCATATGTGGAAAGGGAAATGAGAGAACTTTGTGCTTGATTATATGTTATGGAGACAACACAGAGACGAATCGTTGATGTTGGATATGTCAATGAAGATGAAAGAGAGAATGAGGTCGGAGCTCAAGATGCTGCAGAAGAACGTCTATTCAGAGTCGTTGCAAGAATAGGGGCTAGAGAAAAAATGGACATCCCGATGTACAAAGGAAACTTACACATTTAGGAGCTACTAGATTGGTTTAGAGATCTTGATAAATAATTCGACTATGAGAATGTTGAAGACGACAAGAAAGTTAAACATGTTGTCACTAGACTTAAAGGGCATGCAACACTGTGGTGAGATGAACTACAGGCTGACAGGCGCTGCAAGGGAAAGAAAAGAATCAAAATCTGGGACAGGATGGTCACCAAGATGAAGGCCAAGTTTATACCCAGAGACTAACAAATTAATCTATTTCGAAGAATACATAATTTGAGACAGAAAGGGATGACAGTGAAGGAATACACTAAAGAGTTCTACAAGATAAACATTAGAGCTGGTCATCATGAGAGTGATGATGAGAAGGTCGCCAGATACATGAATGGTCTGAGATATGACATTCAACATGAGATTAGCATGATGACAATCAGGAATGTAGAAGATTCTTATCAAATGGATTTAAAGGCAGAAGAGAAATTGGCCCGAAAGCAAGGTCAAAGTGGAAGAGGTAGAAGTCAGAGTAGAGGCAATGAAGTTTCCCAAGACAAAGTACAAAATCTCAAAGATGAAGAAAATAAACCTCATAACTACCCAGAAAGAGGAGGAAGTTCATAGGGAAGACAATATGCTGATAGAAACACTTTTCCATGAGCAAGAGGAAGAGGAAGGGGCAAAGGTGGTGAGATAAAGTGTTTTGTCTATGGAAATATCGAGCATAAATATGTTTAATGTCCCGATATAAAAATATATGGAGGAGGCGAAGCTCACATTTCAGAAGCACAGAGGCAAAATGTTGAGGCAGAAGATGGAGAAGGTGTAATATCCCTAATGATGCGGAAAATTCTCTTGAATCCAAAGAAAGAGATGGAGAATCCATTCCAGAGGAACAATTTGTTTAGAACTTCTTGCAAGACCAAGGATAGGGTATGCAAGGCTATAGTGGATAGTGGAAGCACAGATAACCTAGTCTCCACAGAAATGGTGGAAAATTTGGAATTGGAGACAGTTGCACTTCCGATCCCATACAAGATTTAGTGGTTTCAAAAAGGACATCAAGTAAATGTGACTAAACAATGTTTATTTGAATTTAATATAGGGGCATACAGAGATGAGATCTTATGTGATGTTATTCCCATGGATTTCTGTCATATTTTTTTGGGGAGGCCATGGAAATATGACAGGAATGTTGTTCATGATGGAAGAAAGAATACCTATACCTTGGAGAAGAATGGTAGGATGCATATGTTACTGCCAATTGAAGACAAGAAGGCAAAAGAATAAACAAGAAATACTATACTACTCATGAGTGGGAAGGAACTTCTGGATGAATCCAAGAAGGGTGAAGAAATGCAATTTGTTGTGGTTAGGAAACCTAGAGTCATCTTGACCAATACTTCCATAGATGATCTACCGAAGGAAATTTAGGAACTGCTGGAGAATTTTATACTGATATAGTGGTGGATGATTTACCTTGTTCGTTGCCACCCATCAGGAGAATAGGCCATCATGTTGACCTTATAATAGGAGTGAGTTTACCAAACAAGGAAACATACAGATTGACGTCGTAGGAGAATGAAGAGGTCAAGAAACAAGTCCAGGATTTGATGGACAAAGGGTTGATTAGAGAAATTTTGAGTCCATGCATTGTACCAATATTTTTAAGTCCAAAGAATGATGGTGGATGAATGATGTGTATAGACTAAAGGGAGATAAAAAAAAATCACTCTGAGGTACAAATTTCCTTTATCGAGGATGGATGACTTGATGGATTGCTTGAGCGAAGAATTTGTTTTTTCAAAGGTTGATTTGAAAAGCGGATATAAACAAATTAGAATGAGAGAAGGTGATGAATGGAAGGAAACATTCAAGATGAATGAAGGGTTGTATGAATGGATTTTCATGCCATTTGGTTTGATGAATGCACCAAGTACTTTCATGAGATTGATGAACGAAGTCTTGAAAGATTTCATTGGAAAGTGTGTGATTGTGTATCTTGATGATATATTGTTCTTCAGTAAATCTGAGGAAGAACACTTGAGACACCTAACTCTAGTGATGAGGAGGTTACAACAAGAGAAGTTTCTGATAAATTTGAAGAAGTCATCTTTCATGAAGAAAGAACTCATTTAATTAGGGTTCATAATCTCTTTGAATGAGTTGAAGATGGATCCTGAGAAGGTAAAAGCAATCAAAGAATGGCCATCGCCAAAGAATATCTTTGAGGTCAGAAGCTTCCATGGATTAGCTAGTTTTTATAGGAAGTTCATCAGAAATTTTAGTGGAATTTCTGCACCAATGATGGACACAGTCAAGAAAAGACACAAATATTTTCCTTGGATAGAGTAAGCAGAGAAAAGTTTCAAGTTGTTAAAGGAGAAGATAACTGAACAACCAATTTTGTTTCTGCCAGATTTTAGTAAAACATTTCAAGTAAGGTGTGACACAAGTGGATTTGCAATTAGAGTAGTCTTAAGTCAAGACAACAGGTCGATTACATACTTCAGTGAGAAGCTGAATGACGCAAAGAAAAATTATTCCACGTATGATAAATAATTTTATGCAATCATACAAGCACTGAAGAAATGGATGCATTACTTTGTTAAGCCCTAATATTGTCTCATTACCCCTTAATTGGGGCATATTATATTAGTAATTTTATTTTATTTATGTCGGCTTTAGGCCATTAGTTGTAATTATACCTCCTAGTCT
>JZKD02S0168670.1:0-23155 GCA_000966675.3 Picea glauca
TAGAACAAAACAGGACAGGACATGACTCTTTCCCTAAGTTACGACCATTGAAATAGCTAGTAAGGAGGAACAAGTGACATACCTTTGTATCGCTTCCTAGGGTCTCTGTTGCTCCCACTTTGATCCGGTGCTCTTGTGAGGTCAATACCAAGACAACTCAAACCAACCAAAGTGAAGATAGCAAAATGTATTCAATCGTCAACTTATGTGTATGATCAATGAATTACACAATAAAGTAAGAATGACTTTATGGGAAAATGGCATGTCGTTGTATCATATTAATCGAAAGTGGAAGATACAAACTGATCACCTTGATGTCGCAAGCTTCCTTTCGATGAATCTTGGTTCCAACACACACACTTGCTTGATCCTTTCATGAAGAAGATCCAATTCCTCTTGATAGACTTGCTAGAGTCTCCAAGCTCCTGTTCAAGCTGTGTTCTTCACACAATTCCTTCACCAATTCTCCAATTAATCTTGCTTAACCTTTTCCATGAGAATCCTATCAATATATAGGAGAGGATGAGATGGTTACATGGATGAGAATGATCCCACCAAATTTGGGAAACTAGTAAAATGATAATCATTTAAATGCCAACCCATTCTCTAGAAGATTCCCTTCTAGAACCCTCGAGACTTCTTCCTTTTTCCAAGATTGAGAAAAAGTTCACACCCTAGGTATAGAGAACAGTGTGAGAAGTTTGCACCCTAGCTAAAGGTGGCCTGTGAGAATGGGTCATTATCGCACCCTAGGCTATAAGAAGCCCGTGAACTCTCTTTAAAAATATGTTTTCAAGGAGATGAATGTCACTTTTCTCAGGAGAAATTTCTTGTTGGGAGCCTGAGTACACCATCATTAATACATCATCAAGATGACCAAAATCATGGGTAACAGAATGCCCCCCAAAGTATGAGGCCGGAATCAGTGACAGCCAAAATACTTTGTAAACTGCGTGTGTGTGTCGGAAACCAGGAGTGCACCTAATCGGAAACCTATGAACAACCAAGCATCTGTAGAATATCGTACTAGTTCTGAGGTAGGCATTCCCATACTCAGATCACAGATTGATGACATCATAAACAAAGGTCATGGACACCAATCATACACTGTGGATCCATGCCATCAAAATATCGCATAGCCACCAGGAATACACTATGGATCCATGCAAGAAAATTCAAATTGAGACGACATAGCCATGAGACATACAAAGTGGATCTATGTGTCAGCAAATTATACATATTCCATCGCAATCTAGACCAAAGAGATAAGATCCAGGGTCTTCAATCCCGTCAACCAAAAGTATGAATCTAACCATGTGATTACATGTTTCGAAGTTGAACATGGTAGAAACCACTTGATTACCGGTCATTGATGAAACCGTTAACAAGTGCGAGGGAAATCACCATTAATGTCAATGACTCCCAAGGTACACTAGTACAATCCATCGAATGTGAATAAATAAGTTGAGGTTGAACATCCGACGAAATCTCCCGATCAGGGGTCGATGATGAAAAACCACTATCGAAAAGTGAGGAAACCTGCCATTGAGGCATGCAAGTTCCAAGGTACCAAATATTTTCTAAGTCTTGTTTTCAGATAATGAGCTGGAGTCAACGGAACAAAACTCATCACAGGAGGGCCTTGATGTATCCTCCATCAATGACACGAAAGGAGTAACAGATTTTGAAGGTGAAACAGAGTATGATGTAAGTTGGACTGGAGACAGGGAAGGCCGACACAGAGAGAATGGACAACTGCAGATGGCTGACTCAATAGAGGTTTCAGATGGACTTCTCTTGAACATATGAATGACACAACCAATGATTTGGCAGCATTGAATTAGAGATGATGCAGGGTATGAACTTGTAGAAAATCGAATGAGAGACAAATGGATTTCCCAAACTGGATTCAGATAATGAATAAGGGGGTGTCATGTTCAAGAGAGACACTTACTGCCAATTAATATGAATACGAAAACACATCCCTTTCCCAAATTTTCCTCCACCATTTCTGGTGAGTACCTCTTTATTTTTATGCAAGCTTGAGGAGGATAACATATGCTTGTTTATGTAAGCTCATCCTTCAGAGTATGTTTAACGAACCCTAGGAAGGAGTGGTTTGGTCCCATTATGGATCTGTCGATGTTTTTTTAACGAGTCCAAAGATAGAAATCTCGAAGGTTTTTCATGATTATAGAGTCTGGAAAAACACTTAAAAGAGAACTCTCTCAGTTCATTTTTCGTAAAATAGTCTGATGAGACTAAAAAAGAGATAAATTATCGCCCAATAGATGCTTTCTTCAAATACTTTAATGAGCGTGAAAATAGCAAGGTCGCTCGACGATCTTTTCATGTTTAGAGAGTCTGAAAAGAGCTTAAAGTGGACTCCAGGGGGTTCCTTTTTCGTGTAACCTTGTCGAGCCCGAAAAAGTGATAAAAGTGCATCCGATCGCGTTCTCATGTATTTTCGAGCGTGGGAACGGACAAAGACCAAGCTCGAGGTTTTGTGCAAAAACCATAAAAAACCATCAAAACATGTGATGAAGAAGAGAAAAAATATCTATATCCCTGTGCATGAACGTCGAGGTCGTTACGTCTGCAAAATTTGCACTCATAAGGGTATTAGGCATTAGGTTTAATAACTAAAACAATTATAAAAAACCAATAACAAATGGTAAAAGTAAATATAAGTGGGTAAAGGCTCCTTTTACCATAGTCATTGTAACTTTGCCAACATTTTAGTCTAAAACCCCTCTTTTTGCCCTTGAATTTCGGCACTCGATTGCGGGAGGTACAAGCATCCATTCGACGAATTGTCTCTGGCAGTGAGGTAAGATCCTTGTATTCTATCCTTTCATGGTTCAATTTTTCATTTTCATTGGTAAAATTCATGTTTTTGAGTTTGTTTTAGGGGTTAAAATTGCGCTCAGCCATTCTCGCAGGCAAGCTACACGGGACCTGCAAGAATGCATCATTCTCACAGGTGGCCTCAAAGGCACTTGCGAGAACCTTACACTGTGCCTAAAGGGCACCTGCGAGAACCGCAAAGTGAAAAAAATCTTTGAAGTTTGCTCAATGAAAAAGTTACCAAATGTTGAAGAGAGTTGATGACCTTCTTCTTATGTGTCTTATGCAGGCATTTGGCTATCACCATGGTTCTGGAATGGAATAAAAGAGAGCATGAAGAAGATGATGCTATTTTCAGGAATAACCCGGGAACCGTTGCCACTTTGCGAGACTGTGGTCTCCTAAAATTCTTTCGCATCCCGGGTATGAGGGCCCAAGTCGGGTTATTGGAGTACCTTGTGCATATGTGGGACCCGTACCAACAAGTATTCAACGTAGGGGTCCACACATTGTCCTTGGATATCGAGGACATTTACTTCTTGACAGGAATGTCATGGCGTGGGTACCACACGAGCCCGACTGGTAGTAGAGGTGGTGGGCTTCCTATGAGTGAATACTGTCATTTTCACTGTGTTCCAGAGGCGAAAAGGAGCAAAGGAAAGGTAGCCATTTGGGGGGTGCGGGATTTGACCCTTCACACTATTTTGTTCACCATTTCTTGTATGGTTGGGAGCGTTTCTCCTCACATGGCTCTCCAGAGCTACTTTCAGTATGCCATAGAGTGTACTGAGCCTCGGGTTTTTAACTAGGCAGACGCAGTCCTTCGTAGCATGAAGAGGCAGTTAACTAAATGTAGGTGAGGCAACCTGAAGTAATTCGGGTACAGGTCATTGTTAGTGTCCTTCTTTCTTGAGAGGGTTCCCTTGCTGAGGTTGCAGGTTGAGTGGGGTTTACCAGCTCCAGCGGATCCAAGAATGCTGAGGTGGTGTCAGCTCATGGCCCGGCATGTAGTTGGAACAATTATCAAATAAAATGATGCCTTCTTCGACTGGTTGCGACCACATATGTTGATGGTCGATGATTATGCCTATGCCAGGTTGGAATTCCGAGGAGATCTGGACTTGGCCCTACCCAAGGGCGCTCAGTGGGGGGATCTTGGTAAGAAGTACACATTTTTTTCTTTTTAAATGTTTTTGTGAATTTTATCATATGCAAATATTTTTATGTTCGTCCAAGGTCTAATTACAAAATTATTTTTTGATGACATAGACGCGGGGCCTTATCGACCTCCGGGTACTTCTCCTATTCAGCGATGAGGAGAGGTGGCTCTAGTGCCATGATGGGATGCTGAAGATTATGAAGCAGTGGAACAAAACCTGGAGGGTTTGACAACAGACATTCCAGACATGCCCCTTGTGGAGGTTCCGCGACGTTATCAGCGTCATACAGTAGGAGTTTCAGATTCCATTGGCCGACTGCTTCGTAGGGTTTCCCGAGCAGTCGTGTTTTACCATGAACGTCATCCATGCTGTCACTTTGTAGGAGCTATGAGCTTCAGATTTTGAAATTTTGGTCCTCGGACAGAACTTTTTGTAAAAAGATTTTTGATTGTTATATATACATACAGCTTCTACCAGTTTATCTTGTGTTGTGTGAAAGTTGATGTGATTGATTTATAAATGACCCAAATGTCTGTCTAATACATAGTTAGCTAATGCATCGGTTAATGTATTTAGACATCTAGGAATATGTTGATATTCAATATAATCAAAATAACATTCCAAGAGGTGAATTCNAGATTCCCTTCTAGAACCCTCGAGACTTCTTCCTTTTTCCAAGATTGAGAAAAAGTTCACACCCTAGGTATAGAGAACAGTGTGAGAAGTTTGCACCCTAGCTAAAGGTGGCCTGTGAGAATGGGTCATTATCGCACCCTAGGCTATAAGAAGCCCGTGAACTCTCTTTAAAAATATGTTTTCAAGGAGATGAATGTCACTTTTCTCAGGAGAAATTTCTTGTTGGGAGCCTGAGTACACCATCATTAATACATCATCAAGATGACCAAAATCATGGGTAACAGAATGCCCCCCAAAGTATGAGGCCGGAATCAGTGACAGCCAAAATACTTTGTAAACTGCGTGTGTGTGTCGGAAACCAGGAGTGCACCTAATCGGAAACCTATGAACAACCAAGCATCTGTAGAATATCGTACTAGTTCTGAGGTAGGCATTCCCATACTCAGATCACAGATTGATGACATCATAAACAAAGGTCATGGACACCAATCATACACTGTGGATCCATGCCATCAAAATATCGCATAGCCACCAGGAATACACTATGGATCCATGCAAGAAAATTCAAATTGAGACGACATAGCCATGAGACATACAAAGTGGATCTATGTGTCAGCAAATTATACATATTCCATCGCAACCTGGACCAAAGAGATAAGATCCAGGGTCTTCAATCCCGTCACCCAAAAGTATGAATCTAACCATGTGATTACATGTTTCGAAGTTGAACATGGTAGAAACCACTTGATTACCGGTCATTGATGAAACTGTTAACAAGTGCGAGGGAAATCACCATTAATGTCAATGAATCCCAAGGTACACTAGAAAAATCCACCGAATGTGAATAAATAAGTTGAGGTTGAACATCCGACGAAATCTCCCGATCAGGGGTCGATGATGAAAACCCACTATCGAAAAGTGAGGAAACCTGACATTGAGGCATGCAATTTCCAAGGTACCAAATATTTTCTAAGTCTTGTTTTCAGGTAATGAGATGGAGTCAACGGAACAAAACTCATCACAGGAGGGCCTTGATGTATCCTCCATCAATGAAACGAAAGGAGTAACAGATTTTGAAGGTGAAACAGAGTATGATGTAAGTTGGACTGGAGACAGGGAAGGCCGACACAGAGAGAATAGACAACTGCAGATGGCTGACTCAATAGAGGTTTCAGATGGACTTCTCTTGAACATATGAATGACACAACCAATGATTTGGAAGCATTGACTTAGAGATGATGCAGGGTATGAACTTGTAGCAAATCGAATGAGAGACAAATGGATTTCCCAAACTGGCTTCAGATAATGAATAAGGGGGTGTCATGTTCAAGAGCGACACTTACTGCCAATTAATATGAATACGAAAACACGTCCCTTTCCCAAATTTTCCTCCACCATTTTTGGTGAGTACCTCTTTATTTTTATGCAATCTTGAGGAGGATAACATATGCTTGTTGATGTAAGCTCATCCTTCAGAGTATGTTTAACGAACCCTAGGAAGGAGTGGTTTGGTCCCATTATGGATATGTCGATGTTTTTTTAACGAGTCCAAAGATAGAAATCTCGAAGGTTTTTCATGATTATAGAGTCTGGAAAAACACTTAAAAGAGAACTCTCTCAGTTCATTTTTCGTAAAATAGTTTGATGAGACTAAAAAAGAGATAAATTATCGCCCAATAGATGCTTTCTTCAAATACTTTAACGAGCGTGAAAATAGCAAGGTCGCTCGACGATCTTTTCATGTTTAGAGAGTCTGAAAAGAGCTTAAAGTGGACTCCAGGGGGTTCATTTTTCATGTAACCTTGTCGAGCCCGAAAAAGTGATAAAAGTGCATCTGATCGTGTTCTCATGTATTTTCGAGCGTGAGAACGGACAAAGACCAAGCTCGAGGTTTTGTGCAAAAACCATAAAAAACAATCAAAACATGTGATGAAGAAGAGAAAAAATATCTATATCCCTGTGCATGAACGTCGAGGTCGTTACGTCTGAAAAATTTGCACTCATAAGGGTATTAGGCATTAGGTTTAATAACTAAAACAATTATAAAAAACCAATAACAAATGGTAAAAGTAAATATAAGTGGGTAAAGGTTCCTTTTACCATAGTCATTGTAACTTTGCCAACATTTTAGTCTAAAACCCCTCTTTTTGCCCTTGAATTTCGGCACTCGATTGCGGGAGGTACGAGCATCCATTTGACGAATCGTCTCTGGCAGTGAGGTAAGATCCTTGTATTCTATCCTTTCATGGTTCAATTTTTCATTTTCATTGGTAAAATTCATGTTTTTGAGTTTTTTTTAGGGGTTAAAATTGCGCTTAGCCATTCTCGTAGGCCAGCTACACGGGACCTGCAAGAATGCATCATTCTCACAGGTGGCCTCAAAGGCACTTGCGAGAACCTTGCACTGTGCCTAAAGGGCACCTGCGAGAACCGCAAAGTGAAAAAATTCTTTGAAGTTTGCTCAATGAAAAAGTTACCAAATGTTGAAGAGAGTTGATGACCTTCTTCTTATGTGTCTTATGCNGGAATATGTTGATATTCAATATAATCAAAATAACATTCCAAGAGGTGAATTCACAAATACACCCGTAACAAAGTAGGACTTCGAATAGTATAGACATTACTTAACTGTAGTACTATGAGCTGCGAATCAAGTCGCACAACCAAGTGATGGATATCGAGCGAGATAGCATCAATCAACAATTCGATAACGACGCTATACTCTGCAATATTGTTGGTCGCATGGCCGAGGCACACACCTTGTAAAGAGACAAGTTCGTTTGTAGGGGTGTAAATTGCCCATGCAGCGGAAGCAAGGTTCTGAGTACTACAACTAGTGCCATCAACGAAGCCAAAGTAGGGTAGCGAAGACTCCAAAATCTAGAAATAAAACACGTCACATAAGGGCAGAGACTAGATAACGACAAAAGCAAACTACAGTAACACACAAGAAGTATGATACAATAAAAATACAAGTACTCATGCACAGGTGATCTTATGCATAGTACTTCTTCAAGTACAACCCATTTCTGGGTTCACTCAAAGGGATACCATCGTAATCTACTAACTCATAAGATCCTTTTTCCAAAACTCGTCTAACGATATAAGGACCTTGCCACATGGCTTCAAATTTTCCAGCTCCTAGCATATCTCGATCTTGTTCGTAGAGGAGAACCAGATCTCCTTCGGAGAAAACGCGAGGCTTGACATGTTTGTTGTATTGGGCCTTGACACATTTCTTCTGGGATTCTATGACTAGGGTAGCATCGCATCGAGTTTCATCTAATCGCATAAGATACAATAGACGTTCTTCTTCAGCAGAAGTGTTTGGTAGGAGTTCAACAGCTAGTTTTAAAGAGGGTATCTCGCATTCGATCGAGAGAATGGCTTCCAAACCATAGACTAACCAGAAAGGTGTAAACCCAGTAGCGGACTTAACGGACGTCCGGTAAGCCCACAATGCTGAGAACAACATTGTGTGCCAACTTGTTTTGTGAATCCCTATCATTCGTCGAAGCATGGTTATGAGAACTTTGTTAATTGCTTCAACTTGGTTGTTGGCTTATGGGTAATAGGGCATTGAGTTTTCATGGCGAAGACCCAAATTTTCAGTGAGTTTGAACATCATGAAGTTTCTAAAGTGGCTACCGTGATTAGTGACGATAGCCCGAGGAACACCAAAATGAGCTATGATGTGATTGAAAATGAATAATGATGTGGTCTTTTCAGTATTGTCAAATGTCGGCATTGCCTCGACCCATTTTGTAAAATAATCTATGGCTACAAATACGTATCCATGCCCCCCGGCTGAGTGGGGGTGACATGTCATGAAATCGATGCCCCATTTCGCAAAGGGACCAACGGAGACCACAGGGTGAAGAGGAGCGGGATGTGATCGTATCTTATGATTATAGGTCTGGAAAGTGTGGCATTTTTGGATGGCGATTATGCAGTCATTAAATAAAGAAGGCCAAAAATACCCTGCTCATAAGATCTTCTGGGCAGTAGCATACCCAGACATATGACCACCACAGGCTCCAGAATGGAAATCATTTAAGGCTTTCTCGGCTTTGTTGAATGTGAGGCAGCGTCGGAAAACTGAGTCAATCCCATGGCGATAAAGAGTATCCCCGAGGATAATATATTGACAGGCTTGGTAGCATATTCGGTGCCGGTTAGTACTGGACAAATTGGGCCGGAAAGTCTGGGTTTGGAGATATATGATGATATCGCCATACCAAAGATCATCGGAACTAATGAGGAAAAGGGATTCATCAGGTAATGAATCGGCTGCTACATTTTCCGTTTCAAAGTAGGCAAAGTCGCATATCAACTCAGCAAACACTAAGGACTTCTTGGACTTGGCTCATTCGAATTCCAAGTCAAACTCCTGGAGTATAACTATCCATTTGGAGTATTTNATTCAATATAATCAAAATAACATTCCAAGAGGTGAATTCGCAAATACACCCGTAACAAAGTAGAACTTCGAATAGTATAGACATTACTTAACTGTAGTACTACGAGCTGCGAATCAAGTCGCACAACCAAGTGATGGATATCGAGCAAGATAGCATCAATCAACAATTCGATAACGACGCTATACTCTGCAATATTGTTGGTCGCATGGCCGAGGCACACACCTTGTAAAGAGACAAGTTCGTTTGTAGGGGTGTAAATTTCCCATGCAGCGGAAGCAAGGTTCTGAGTACTACAACTAGTGCCATCAGCGAAGCCAAAGTAGGGTAGTGAAGACTCCAAAATCTAGAAATAAAACACAACGTCACATAAGGGCAGAGACTAGATAACGACAAAAGCAAACTACAGTAACACACAAGAAGTATGATACAATAAAAATACAAGTACTCATGCACAGGTGATCTTATGCATAGTACTTCTTCAAGTACAACCCATTTCTGGGTTCACTCAAAGGGATACCATCGTAATCTACTAACTCATAAGATCATTTTTCCAAAACTCGTCTAACGATATAAGGACCTTGCCACATGGCTTCAAATTTTCCAGCTCCTAGCATATCTCGATCTTGTTCGTAGAGGAGAACCAGATCTCCTTCGGGGAAAACGCGAGGCTTGACATGTTTGTTGTATTGGGCCTTGACACATTTCTTCTGGGATTCTATGACTAGGGTAGCATCGCATCGAGTTTCATCTAATCGCATAATATACAATAGACGTTCTTCTTCAGCAGAAGTGTTTGGTAGGAGTTCAACAACTAGTTTTAAAGAGGGTATCTCGCATTCGATCAAGAGAATGGCTTCCAAACCATAGACTAACCAGAAAGGTGTAAACCCAGTAGCGGACTTAACGGATGTCCGGTAAGCCCACAATGCTGAGAACAACATTGTGTGCCAACTTGTTTTGTGAATCCCTATCATTCGTCAAAGCATGGTTATGAGAACTTTGTTAATTGCTTCAACTTGGTTGTTGGCTTATGGGTAATAGGGCATTGATTTTTCATGGCGAAGACCCAAATTTTCAGTGAGTTTGAACATCATGAAGTTTCTAAAGTGGCTACCGTGATTAGTGGCGATAGCCCGAGGAACACCAAAATGAGCTATGATGTGATTGAAAATGAATAATGATGTGGTCTTTTCAGTGTTGTCAAATGTCGGCATTGCCTCGACCCATTTTGTAAAATAATCTATGGCTACAAATACGTATCCATGCCCCCCGACCGAGTGAGGGTGACATGTCATGAAATCGATGCCCCATTTCGCAAAGGGACCAACGGAGACCACAGGGTGAAGAGGAGCGGGATGTGATCGTATCTTATGATTATAGGTCTGGAAAGTGTGGCATTTTTGGATGGCGATTATGCAGTCATTAAATAAAGAAGGCCAAAAATACCCTGCTCATAAGATCTTCTGGGCAGTAGCATACCCAGACATATGACCACCACAGGCTCCAGAATGGAAATCATTTAAGGCTTTCTCGGCTTTGTTGAATGTGAGGCAGCGTCGGAAAACTGAGTCAATCCCATGGCGATAAAGAGTATCCCCGAGGATAATATATTGACAGGCTTGGTAGCATATTCGGTGCCGGTTAGTACTGGACAAATTGGGCCGGAAAGTCTGGGTTTGGAGATATATGATGATATCGCCATACCAAAGATCATCGGAACTAATGAGGAAAAGGGATTCATCAGGTAATGAATCGGCTGCTACATTTTCCGTTTCAAAGTAGGCAAAGTCGCATATCAACTCAGCAAACACTAAGGACTTCTTGGACTTGGCTCATTCGAATTCCAAGTCAAACTCCTGGAGTATAACTATCCATTTGGAGTATTTTCCCCCTATCAATTGACGTGTGAGAATGTGTTGCATAGGGTTGTAGTTAGAAATTATTGTAGTCTTGCGAGAGAGGATATAGTGCCAGAAGCATTGAACTGCTTGGATGGTTACCAAGGCTAGTTTTTTGACATGTAAATACTTGATTTCGGTAGGCTTTAGACTTCGACTCAAGTAATAGATAACATGTTCATCATGAGAATCATCCTCTTGGATGAGAACCATACCAATGGTGTAATCCGAGGCTGCGAGGTAGAGGAAATAATCGTGACTATAATCGGGGGGGGGGAGAGAAGTGGAGCACGTGTCAGGGATAGTTTCAAAGCTTCGAAGGATTTGTTTGCAATGGTATCCCATACAAACTCAGACCCCTTTTTGAGGAGTCATGTAAATCCACAAGTTATCTTGGTGTAGTTCGGGATGAAACGACGAAGAAAGTTTGCTTTCCCTTGCAAACTTTGTAACTGGCGAAGTGTAGAAGGAGGAGGGAGATTAAGGATCGCCTCGAACTTTAAAGGATATACCCTAATCCCTTGACACGAAACAATAAATCCTAGAAGTCGGCTAGATTCCATGCAGAAAACACACTTGTGAGGATTCAAGCGTATATGGTAAAACCGACAGCGGATGAAAATGGATCAGAGGTGGATTGGATGATCGACTCGGTGCATGGAATGAGCGGGTAAGTCGTCAAGATATGGTTGCACGATGTGCTTGATATCATGGAAGGCATAAGACATAGCACGTTGAAAAGTTGTGCCAGCGTTCTTGAGACCGAAAGGGAGTTTCCGATAGGCGAAAGTGACCCAAGGACAAATAAAAGTAGTCTTATGTTGATCCTCGGGAAAAATATTTATTTGATTATATCCGGAGAAACCATCCATCAGAGAGAATATTTCGCTTCTGGCGCAATCGTCGACAATCTGATCGACGAAGGGGGTAGGAAAGTTGTCCTTAGGACAAGCTTTGTTAATATCCCTATAATCAATGCATACACAAATCGTGCCTTGTTTCTTGTCAATCAGGACAAGATTGGAAACCCAGTCAGTAAGGGCCACCGGGTAAATAAAGCCGGCTTTTAGAAGTTTCTCAACTTCAATCTTGATAGCAACCGCTTTACATGGGTGAACTGGACGAAGGCATTTCCCAATGGGTTTAGCGTCTAGGTATGTCTTGATCTCATGTATCACAATGTCGGGGTCGATACCCAACATTTCTTCATAGCTCCAGGCGAAGATGTCACGAAACTCTTTGAAAAGTGATGTGTAGGTGACGATTTCATCAGGGGAACACGAAGCTCTGATATGCACATTTTCGACAATTCCAGGTTTGATGGATATGTCGAGGGGAATAGTGGGTGAGATATTGCTTAAGTTCCCTTCGAAAAACACATCATGTGTGGACTCATGAACGTTTTAAATGATGACAACGACCGACGGGGTCGAGATCCAGTGGTAGTTCTCAATGGTATGTTTCTCCAAGAAGATGATGGAATGGTGATGTCCATCGTCCCAAGGGGTGTCTTCCATGGCATACATGATCATCTCATCTGTGGGAAAAATGACACAGAAAGGATCTGGAGATAACTCACCAAGAGAGGGGGTAGAAGGGGTTGCCGATTGAATGGCCTGATAGGAAGATTTGACCAAACTTAATGGCATTTCATCACTGTAATGAAGATGATCGCCAGGGTCAGGTACCATCCATGGGTCGTGAGACGCATGGGTTCCGTGAACCAAGGTGGAGATCATGTTGATTGAAGCAATGGACGAGCGTTCAACATCGGGTGGTCAAATGGGAAAAGTACCCATTAACGAAGAGTCTTTGAGAAGGCCTACACCGACGTTCTCATAACTCGGTGGGGTTTTAGCAATGAATGGTATGTTGCCAGTACGGGTATTCGAGTTAAAGAAGGCTAATTGGTTGATGGTGACTACCTTTCCTTGTTGTGGGAAATGTACAACATGAAAAAGAGTCGACATGACTGCGTGCATGGAATCGATCCAGCTACGGCCAAGCAAAAGATTGTAATCGAGAGGAGCGTCAAAGACTTCCACTTCGACTTGGACCATTTTGCCTTCTAGCGTGATTGGCAACGAAGGAAGGACACCGTAAGGCTTAAAACCAGAGCCATTGAAGGCTTTGAGAGTGTTCTAGGATTCAATCAAAGAGGGAGAGTCGATGGCTTTCCAGTAGGTAACAGACATGACACACGTCGAGGCACCCTCGTTGATGATGGTTCTACAAATGTTTTTGTCGGAGATAATCACTTGGATTTGGAACGCGAGTTGAGGGGGTAACCATGGAATGTGATCTTCCAAGTAAAAAATTATTAAATTTGTGTCTGTCGGGTCGAGTCCACAGATAGATTTGAACAGTGCCTTCTGTTGTGTAGGACAACTTTGAAGGACTTCAAGGGCTGACATCGCAGAAGGTGCTTGGGCCAGATCTTCAACAATGTTGTAGTTTTGGGCAACACGAGCATAGGGATTGAAAGTTGATTTACGAATGACTCCCTTTGGAGGGGGTCGAAGAATTGTGTCAAGGCTTGGTCGTTCGAGATGAAGAGGACCGTTGGTAGGTGGAGTCACAGGAGAGGGTTGTACCAATGAAGGAGGTAGATCATCAACCTTCTCTTTAGAGGGAGAATAATCTTTGGCTCGAGTGGTGAGTGCAATGTCATTCTTCTTTGCATCACCAGTACACATCAATACATAGGACGTAGTAGAAGGGGAAGATTGGTCCTGAATGACCAATTGGGCATGTTGTTGAGAGGGGAAGGGTTGGGAAAGAATGGTCGGAAGAGGTGGTTTTGGGGCTCCTTGAAGGAACTTAGTGACCTCGGTGCGTTGTAGACAATCCTTCGTGTAGTGATCATCACCACAGATAAGACAAGGGTATCGAGGTTTGCGCTTATCCCTATCATCAATAGGCAGAGTTTTTGTTTTCTCTACTTGTAAAGTATTTTTGTCCTCCTTATTCTTACCCTTTCCTTTTCTGGATTTGTTTTTACTGGCTGGGGTAGATTGAACTACATTTACCTTAGAAGTCTTGCTGGTGGGAGGGGTAGGAGACAGAGCATTTTGAACATTAGAAGAAGTAGGTTTGGGGTTGGTGCTTGAGGCAGAATGTGGTTGGTCATGGAAAGTGCTAATCACACTGTCAGTTGCATGAGAGGCAGTTGGAGTAGTTGAAGTGGCGAAAGTGGAAGGACGAGGTGCATTAGGGAGTAAGTCGTAAATAGTACCTGTTTGTGAGTAAACGAGGTCAAGATATTGAGCACGACTTATGGCCTGCTCTTCTGTGACAAATCCACCCATGGCGATGTCACGAGTGATGTCATTCACAAATTATTTTGTGAACCACTCTGCCAGCAATTGTTCAAGAAGTTTGAGTTTGATGAGATGTCATCTCCGTCGCCACTCATGAATGTGATCGGATATATGAGTGGCTTTGGTTTGTTTGAAAGAACTCAAAATCTTGGTCCCCATTTCATAACGAATCGGTAACTGGTATTGGGTGAGGAAGGCCATAGCTAGGGTGTTGAAGTCGACGAAGAAACCTCGTGGTAATTCTATATACCACTTCGCAGCAGAACCTGTGAGAGTTCTTTGAAAAAGACGTAAATGAATAGAGTCATCCATCAAGGAGTTGGATGAGCACCAGAGGTGAAAAGTCATGACATGATTGTTCGGGTCCTCTCTTCCTTTGCCATCAAATTTAGGGATGTCTGATGGTAGCTTGGTTGGTATAGCGGGCCATTAGGGAGAGTGATGAATTGGATCATTTAAAATCCTTGACAGATCCAGAAGATCCAAAGTGGCTAAGAAGGGTAATTGTCTATTCACATGCGGGTACGGGTGGCTTTGGGGAGGGAGCCCCGTCGGAAAACCAATGGGACCATAAACAGTCTGCATATAATGCGAAGACCTAGGTAGATTTGGTGGTTGTTATGGAGTAAAGTAACTCATGGGATTGTATCCTTGAATAGGGATGTGAGTTTGAGCATTTGAGCCCCAAATAGGATTGGACGTACCTGGATATGGTTGGCCTATACTAGGGGGTATAACGGATGTAGATGGAAGTTGTTTCCCCCCAATCGATTGAGGATTATGTTGTATCAGATGGTTCCAATACTGGGCCAAGGATGGAGGTATGTTTTTTCCGTAGGGTGGGTTAGGTGGGGGTTGTCCTCCAATCGGGGGTTGTGTTCCAATTGGGATTTTCGTTCCAATAGGAATTTTCCCTACAAGGGGGGGGTTGAGTCAAACCTCCTTGGTGAAATTTTCCACCAATAGGAATCTGGTAATTTGGTGTGAACGACGGAATAATGCCACTAGGATTAGTGCTGCTAGTAGAGGACGAGAAAGGTCCTCCGAAAGGGGGTTGAGGAAGTGTCGGAATGAAGCTGAGAGGAGAGTGCCTAGAAGAAGAGGGACCACCAAGAGTTCTGGATGGGGTTTGCATAGGAGTGGGAATAGAAGCATTCAATGCATGGTATCCAAGTGGAAGTGTCGGGGTGACACTAGGTGAGAGCGGTGTGCCGATGGGGGCTTGACTAGCCACCGTAATCCTGGTGTGAATACTCATAATGTCTGTGTAATGGACCATTTCTATAGGGATGGTCAAGATGTGGTCAGATCGCGAAGCTTCTGTACCAAGAAAATAGTAAGCAATAGTAAAAGGTAATGCATCTGGGTCGGAGGTTTCGGGGAATGCGGGTGAGACGGTGATCCCAACGCCTGATCCTGCTCCAAAGAGATCCCGTCTAAAAATGCCAGCAGACCAAAAAGGATCTTTTCCCTCAGGTCCTGGAAAGGGTCTGGTCGGTGATCTAGAAGACAACACAACTGAGTCTCCGGAAGATTTCACTCGTATAATACGTCTCTCAGAATCGGGGTGAAGTCAAAAGTCCTCTCGAGTATTGGTAATTCAGAACCATTATAGAGAGTCGGTTCTTTCCACTTGTGGAGTGGTGATGTCTTGGAATTCACTATGTTGAGGAGAGCCCTCAGGTGAGCTTGTAGGCAGGGGTTGAGAACCTTCCAGGTTTTCTGGAGGTAAGCCCTGCATTCTACGTGAATGACGTGGAGGGTCTATTGTGAACGAGTTACGAACTTACGAAGAAAGTCCTATGGTCAACTCGGGTAAACAAACAACATGCGCTAGTAAACAAAATCTAGGAAAAAATACCAAGCANGTAGGTGGAGTCACAGGAGAGGGTTGTACCAATGAAGGAGGTAGATCATCAACCTTCTCTTTAGAGGGAGAATAATCTTTGGCTCGAGTGGTGAGTGCAATGTCATTCTTCTTTGCATCACCAGTACACATCAATACATAGGACGTAGTAGAAGGGGAAGATTGGTCCTGAATGACCAATTGGGCATGTTGTTGAGAGGGGAAGGGTTGGGAAAGAATGGTCGGAAGAGGTGGTTTTGGGGCTCCTTGAAGGAACTTAGTGACCTCGGTGCGTTGTAGACAATCCTTCGTGTAGTGATCATCACCACAGATAAGACAAGGGTATCGAGGTTTGCGCTTATCCCTATCATCAATAGGCAGAGTTTTTGTTTTCTCTACTTGTAAAGTATTTTTGTCCTCCTTATTCTTACCCTTTCCTTTTCTGGATTTGTTTTTACTGGCTGGGGTAGATTGAACTACATTTACCTTAGAAGTCTTGCTGGTGGGAGGGGTAGGAGACAGAGCATTTTGAACATTAGAAGAAGTAGGTTTGGGGTTGGTGCTTGAGGCAGAATGTGGTTGGTCATGGAAAGTGCTAATCACACTGTCAGTTGCATGAGAGGCAGTTGGAGTAGTTGAAGTGGCGAAAGTGGAAGGACGAGGTGCATTAGGGAGTAAGTCGTAAATAGTACCTGTTTGTGAGTAAACGAGGTCAAGATATTGAGCACGACTTATGGCCTGCTCTTCTGTGACAAATCCACCCATGGCGATGTCACGAGTGATGTCATTCACAAATTATTTTGTGAACCACTCTGCCAGCAATTGTTCAAGAAGTTTGAGTTTGATGAGATGTCATCTCCGTCGCCACTCATGAATGTGATCGGATATATGAGTGGCTTTGGTTTGTTTGAAAGAACTCAAAATCTTGGTCCCCATTTCATAACGAATCGGTAACTGGTAGTGGGTGAGGAAGGCCATAGCTAGGGTGTTGAAGTCGACGAAGAAACCTCGTGGTAATTCTATATACCACTTCGCAGCAGAACCTGTGAGAGTTCTTTGAAAAAGACGTAAACGAATAGAGTCATCCATCAAGGAGTTGGATGAGCACCAGAGGTGAAAAGTCATGACATGATTGTTCGGGTCCTCTCCTCCTTTGCCATCAAATTTAGGGATGTCTGATGGTATCTTGGTTGGTATAGCGGGCCATTAGGGAGAGTGATGAATTGGATCATTTAAAATCCTTGACAGATCCGGAAGATCCAAAGTGGCTAAGAAGGGTAATTGTCTATTCACATGTGGGTACGGGTGGCTTTGGGGAGGGAGCCCCGTCGGAAAACCAATGGGACCATAAACAGTCTGCATATAATGCGAAGACCTAGGTAGATTTGGTGGTTGTTGTGGAGGAAAGTAACTCATGGGATTGTATCCTTGAATAGGGATGTGAGTTTGAGCATTTGAGCCCCAAATAGGATTGGACGTACCTAGATATGGTTGGCCTATACTAGGGGGTATAACGGATGTAGATGGAAGTTGTTTCCCCCCAATCGATTGAGGATTATGTTGTATCAGATGGTTCCAATACTGGGCCAAGGATGGAGGTATGTTTTTTCCGTAGGGTGGGTTAGGTGGGGGTTGTCCTCCAATCGGGGGTTGTGTTCCAATTGGGATTTTCGTTCCAATAGGAATTTTCCCTACAAGGGGGGGGTTGAGTCAAACCTCCTTGGTGAAATTTTCCACCAATAGGAATCTGGTAATTTGGTGTGAACGACGGAATAATGCCACTAGGATTAGTGCTGCTAGTAGAGGACGAGAAAGGTCCTCCGAAAGGGGGTTGAGGAAGTGTCGGAATGAAGCTGAGAGGAGAGTGCCTAGAAGAAGAGGGACCACCAAGAGTTCTGGATGGGGTTTGCATAGGAGTGGGAATAGAAGCATTCAATGCATGGTATCCAAGTGGAAGTGTCGGGGTGACACTAGGTGAGAGCGGTGTGCCGATGGGGGCTTGACTAGCCACCGTAATCCTGGTGTGAATACTCATAATGTCTGTGTAATGGACCATTTCTATAGGGATGGTCAAGATGTGGTCAGATCGCGAAGCTTCTGTACCAAGAAAATAGTAAGCAATAGTAAAAGGTAATGCATCTGGGTCGGAGGTTTCGGGGAATGCGGGTGAGACGGTGATCCCAACGCCTGATCCTGCTCCAAAGAGATCCCGTCTAAAAATGCCAGCAGACCAAAAAGGATCTTTTCCCTCAGGTCCTGGAAAGGGTCTGGTCGGTGATCTAGAAGACAACACAACTGAGTCTCCGGAAGATTTCACTCGTATAATACGTCTCTCAGAATCGGGGTGAAGTCAAAAGTCCTCTCGAGTATTGGTAATTCAGAACCATTATAGAGAGTCGGTTCTTTCCACTTGTGGAGTGGTGATGTCTTGGAATTCACTATGTTGAGGAGAGCCCTCAGGTGAGCTTGTAGGCAGGGGTTGAGAACCTTCCAGGTTTTCTGGAGGTAAGCCCTGCATTCTACGTGAATGACGTGGAGGGTCTATTGTGAACGAGTTACGAACTTACGAAGAAAGTCCTATGGTCAACTCGGGTAAACAAACAACATGCGCTAGTAAACAAAATCTAGGAAAAAATACCAAGCAAACAAGACCTTCTAATTTTGAAGTCACTAGTTGGTGATGAAATCCAATGTCGCAACAACGAGACAAGAAGGGGATAGACTAGGGTGGAAAATTTACGCTGACGACCTACTTAACGAACTTACACCCTGGTGCAAGCTCCCACACATAATCGTGGGTATACCCTCCAAGGAACCCGAGTGAGTTTTGCCAATGTTGATTCCAGGTACCGTGAAGACTTGCCCCTTCACAATCACCTTATGTAAGACCCTAAGAATATAGGCCACTAAGGTTACCACCAACAACAATAAATCCTGGGGGAACAATCGACAGTCCGATCCACACGCAAGGGCAGGGTATCTAGCTCGAAATCAACTTGAGAGGCTTCCACTCATCATTGTGGGTATACCTCAAAGTGACCCCCATAATACGTGCAATCTCTACACCGATATCAACAAAGCAGGGTGAGTAACTCTGTCAATATCAATGCGACCTCTGGTTTGACCCTTGTGTGAGAAGGGCTTCCCAAGACAAAATGTTGTAAATGGAATTTGACACTCCTTAACACAAGATGTTATTGTGTGTTTTGTGCTTTGGAGAGTGTATCTCCCTGCCTATTCCAAAGCACTAGCCTAGCTAAATGTTGGTGTAATAGAGCCCTAGAAAAGAGTTACTAGTTAAATTTTAAAATTGCACAATGTTATTAAGGGTTGTTGTTACTCAAAGGAAATGGAGATGAAATTGATGTCGTGTGAGACTCTGACCCAACAATGCATAGATAGGAATGAAATATATCAATTTTCATTTGATGAATCCTATGTACGGGAGGGAAAAAGAAGTGTTCCGGAACAATCATGAACTACGATACACAATTTTCTTTAAAATGCAATCTCAACGAATCACACAATAATGACAATTCTCTATTTGTTCTTTTTCAACAATTTCAACAATTGATTTTCAATATTTTCAAAAATGAAAATGCTTTTAAAAGAAAAATGTTTTTTACTTTTCAAAAAGGATCTACACCATGGTGGTGAAATTAAGGAAAACCAATAACTAATGAACAAGCAATAAACAAAAACCCAAACCAATCTTTCAATGGAAACAAAAATGACAAGCAGACAAGACTAGTATTTTCAATTGCATGAGAACAATGATCTTCCGAATAACGAACAAATGAAAAAGAAAAATAATCTCAGCTTTCAAACCAATCACCGGCTCTTGACCAAACATGTACTCAGATTCCAGGATCAGAGAGTATATCCTTGCTAAGAAAAGTCAAGAGATGAGAGTTGAGAAAAAGATGGACATGAAGAGCCTTTGATTTCCGAAGATTGATCATGCACAAAATCCGAAGTCAAGAAAACATCAACCAGTGGTCCAAGAAGTTCTTTTCAGACACCTATACTGATCTGGGCATCTGAGCATGCAAAAAAATTTAAATCCAAAAGTTTTAAAAGAGGGTTCGCAGGCTATCAGTATTGTACAGTGTGAGAATGGGTCATTCTTGTAGGCTGTCTTTGAGTAGAGTGCGAGAACCTAGCACTGGATTGAAAGACAGAGTGCGAACACAAGGGATTCTCGCAGGCCACTGTGGGGTTCAGTGCGAGAATGCCTGAAACTAGGAAAATTTTTGGAGAAAGACAAAAATTTTGAAGGGACTTTTGGACCCATAGAGTCTATCAGGGTGTCCTGAAGACTCAGAGATTGATAGAAATGAAGAAAGGTAAGGCAAGAGAAAATGGCCAAGGAAAAACACCAAAAACCACAAAAAAAATGGGTTGAATCCCCAGCGGAGTCGCCAATTTTGTTATCGGACTAATCGGTAGGTGCAGACACTAACAGATCTCCCTAGATCCACCTGGATCTAGAACAAAATAGGACAGGACATGACTCTTTCCCTAAGTTACTACCATTGAAATAGCTATAAGGAGGAACAAGTGACATACCTTTGTATCACTTCCTAGGGTCTCTGTTGCTCCCACTTCACTCTGGTGCTCTCGTGAGGTTAAGACCAAGACAACACAAACCAACCAAAGTGAAGATAGCAAAATGTATTCAATCATCAACTTATGTGTATGATCAAGGAATTACCCAATAAAGTAAGAATGACTTTATGGGAAAAGGGCATGCCGCTGTATCATATTAATCGAAAGTGGGAGATACAACCTGATCGCCTTGATGTCGCAAGCTTCCTTTTGGTGACTCTTGGTTCCAACACACACACTTTATTGATCCTTTCATGAAGAAGATCCAATTCCTCTTGATAGACTTGCTAGAGTCTCCAAGCTCTTGTTCAAGCTGGGTTCTTCACACAATTCCTTCACCAATTCTCYAATTAATCTTACTTAACCTTTTCCATTAGAATCTTATCAATATATAGGAGGGGATGAGATGGTTACATGGATGAGAATGATCCCACCAAATCAGGGAAACCAGTAAAATGATAATCATTCGAATGCCAACCCATTCTCTAGAAGATTCCCTTCTAGAACCCTCGAGACTTCTTCCACAGTGCGAGAAGTTCACACCCTAGCTGAAGGTGGCCTGCGAGAATGGGTCATTATCGCACCCTAGGCTATAAGCAGCCTGCGAACTCTCTTTAAAAATATGTTTTCTGGAAGGAGATGAATGTCACTTTTCTCAGGAGAAAGTTCTTGTTGGGAGCCTGAGTACACCATCATCAATACATCATCAAGATGACCAAAATCATGGGTAACAAGGGCTTTCACCATAAGGGGACCACTTTGGAGTTCATCCATTTGTGCACCTTATCAATCATGATAAGAAAATAATKGAGAGCAAGGGTCCTCCAACCATTCTTCTAGGATAACTCAATCCGCAAAGCGTCTTCCTGTGAGGGCTTTCACCATAAGGGGACCACTTTGGAGTTCATCCATTTGTGCACCTTATCCTCAATCATGATAAGACAATAATGAGTGATCTATACATTTTTCCAAAAATGCATCATATACCAATGAAACCACAATGATCCATCTTCATCATGTATCAATGACAACTCATTGATCCATCTTCATCTATGCATTCTCATCAAGAAAAATACATATTATATTACATCAATCATCAATCAATCAATCCTTTGACATCAATCAATCAAACCATTGGCATCAATGACAACATGATCCAACAAATAGTTCCTGTATGGCAGCCCCTCCTTAGAACCAAAGAGGTGAGAATGCTCCAGGGGAAGGAAGACCAATTGGATAGGTTCCATACATTTACCTTCTAGTTGTGTTTCTTGTCTCTTCAGTTTTAGTTTTTGGTCCAAAGGATAAACACTATCCTCTGTATGTACACTATCCTAATTTAAAATAGATAATGTTAGTTAAATTTTAAGGTTATTTAAGATGATATTGGAATTAGTTTTAATATAGATCTATATTATCTAGTGATACTAAATTGGTATTAATAGAGATTTATCTTTTTCTTTGTACAAATTTCTAGTTATTTAAAACATCAATGTTAAAATGGACCAACGTTGAAATTTTTTTGGGTTATAGTGGGACACCATTATTATTATATTTTTAATTTATACATATATTATTATTATTATTATATTATTATATTTTTAAAAATATAATAATATATCCCACTATAACCCAAACAAAATTCAATGTTGGTCCATTTTAACATTGATATATATTTGGCGCAGAACAATGAGCTTATTGTGGAAGAGAGTAGGGGAAGTGAGAATGATAAAACTCAACAATAAAGCATGTAGACTCCAATGCATAGAAGGGGAGAATCGCCTCCCCACTTATCCGACGACTAATTACAACTCATTTTTGACCTCTGCAAGGACATGGTAGAGCAAAGATTTTGTCAAGAGAAGATGGAAACTAAATTGGGTGCTCTTTACAACCAACTTATAGGACATCAAAAAAATCATGTAATAGTTCATGTATGGCCAGCTCCTCCTCAAGACCAAAGCGGTGAGAATGCTCCAGGGGAAGGAAGACCAACTGGCTAGATTTCATGCATTTCCCTTCTAGTTTTGTTTCTTGTCTCTTTAGTTTTAGTTTTTGGTCCAAATGATAAACATTGTCCTYTGTATGTACAYTKTCATAGTTTAAAATARATAATGTTAGTTAAATTTTAAGGTTATTTAAGATGATTTTGGAATTAGTATTAATATAGATCTATCTTTATCTAGTGATACTAAATTGGTATTAATAGAGATTTATCTTTTTCTTTATAAAAATTTATAGTTATTTAAAACATCAATGTTAAAATGGACCAATGTTGAAAAAATTTTGGGTTATAGTGGGACACCATTATTATTATATACTTATATAGAAACAACTCGTGGAGAAACCCACCGGGTACTTATCCTCATTTGAGGTAAACTAGATTTTGTAGAAAGCCAATGATTTTGTAACAATGTGC
>JZKD02S0168681.1:6113-23155 GCA_000966675.3 Picea glauca
AGTTGTTTCTTTTACAGAGAGGGAAACCTCTGTTCCCTCAAGCCCTGTATCTTTTTCCTCAAATCCTTTGCTACTTCCTCAGTTCCAACCTCCCCTGTTCATGCTACATCTCCTCTTGGTTCTCCTCCAGCTATCATCCCTATGGCAGGTGCCAATCCCCCTAAGAACATAATGTATTCCATAGTGGATGTGAGATATGCCTATTTTGTCTTACCTCGGCCAACGAATGCTCTCCCTACTAGAGGCTACCTAAAATACATGCCCAAATTCACAGGAGAAGAGGACATAACTATTGAAGAACACCTTGTTTCCTTCTACAGTTATGCAGACAATCTAAATATTGAAAACGAGCATGTGTGGATGAGAGTCTTTGTCCAGAGTCTTGATGGTGAGGCTAGGAAATGGTTTAGGGGATTGACCCCTGGATCTATTGCTAGAATTGAGGCTTTAGATGACGTTTTCTTGTGAAAATGGGGGGATAAAAAAKACTTTATGTATTACATCATAGAGTTCGGGTCCCTAAAGAGAAAAGAGGGAGAATATGTCTCTAACTTCTCCAAAAGACTCAACAAAATGTATAACAAGATTCCTGCTGAGATAAAGCCTACATAAGCCTCTGCCAAAATTACTTATGCTAGTGCTTTTTACCCTGATTTATGCCTCCTGTTGAGAGAAAGAAGAGCTAATTCCTTGGCTCATATGCAAGATGCAGCCCTGGAAGTAGAGTCCAACGTATTGGCAGTTGACAAACTCAGGAATAAAAATGACAGAGACAGAGGAAGGGGGAGATATGAAGCCTCAACCTCTAGTTCCCCTGCATCCCATCCTCAAGTAGATGAATTGACCAAGCTGGTAAAGTCTCTTTGTGCAAAGATGGAGAAGATGAAATTTGAAGGGAAGTAGAATTATAAGAGTGCCAAAATACTAATAATAGGGGTAACTTAATAAGACCAAATACTACCCCTCAGATACTCCCAAGAGAGCCTAGAAACAGAGATAGGGATGGTCAGAAATTCCAAACCCCTCTCTAAAATAACCTCATTTCTGATGAGGAAGGAGAGGAAGAAGAGCTTGATCCTGAAATCCATTGTCTTGGGGATGCATCCCCTTTCCCCTGTTTAACTCAATCTACATACAAGTCTCTCATGGACAACAAAATAAATGAGCTGAGTAAAGGGGAGAAAACCAATAGTAGTCTAAATAAATATAACCTCAGGTCTAAGAAGAAAGAAGGGAAGTATGACATCCTTGATCAGCCTTCTAAAACAGAGAAGCATGCTAAAGACGCAGAAAACAACMACAAGGAGAAGAAAACATAGAACCCCCCAATAGTAGCCAAAGGTATTGTCTCARAAGTGAGAGAAATGTTGAAGCCCCCCTCCTATTTTAACTTTGAACATGAAATTCAAAAGATCAGAATCCCTATACCCCTTTCARAGCTGGTCAAGCACGAAGATTTGAAAAGGTCCCTCTCTAAACTTTTGCAGCCCAAGCCTTCATATTATTCCATAGACTCAGTAAACCTTTAAGATGAAATGCCAGTAGTCATTCTAGTTCCCTTGATAGAAGACAAAGATGATTCATCCCCACCCTTCTATACATCTCTGAACATACATGATAAGGTGATGCATAATTGTTTCATGGACTCAGGAGCATCTCATAATCTCATGCCCAAATCTGTCATGGATGAGTTGGGACTATAAATCACAAAATCTTATCATGACTTGTATTCTTTTGATTCAAGGAAAGTGCAGTGTCTTGGGGCCATCAAAGATCTGGTCATGACCTTATTTCAGTTTCCCATGAAGAGTATGGTCATGGATATCATAGTAGTTGATGTTCCCCCCAAGTTTGGCATGCTCTTGTCAAGATCTTAGATAAAAAGGCTTGGGGGAACATTGCAGATGGACCTCACATATGATACCATTCCTGTGTTTGGGGGGGAGCATAGAAGATTGTATAGAGAAGCTCAGTTGGCATATATTATTAGTGATGAAGAAGACCCCACCAATCATCCCATTTTTTCACTTGATATTGATTTAGTATCCAAATTATTGCAACTCACAGATGCCCCTGATCCCCCTCTTGAAATCAGAAAGCAGTCCCTTACTCTTTGTAAATATTCTCCTTTTATTACCTTTGTTTGGAACATATTCTTTGATGGAGCCTCTTCTAGGGAAGGTGTTGGTGTTGGAGTGGTCTTTGTTTCAACTGTTCAAGAAATTATTTATCTGTCCTACAAGTTAGAATTTGAAACTACCAATAATGTGGAAGAATATGAAGTTCTTGTTTTGTGTTTGAGGACTGCAAAGGACATGGGAATCGAAGAGATATCAATGTTTGGAGACGCTGAGTTAATTCTCCATCATATTAGAAATATTTATCAGGACAAGCACTCGAGGCTAAGATCATACAAAAATGAAGTCTGGGATCTATTTGACGGTTTTTTCCTATCTTTCAACATTTCATTTGTTCCAAGAGAAGAGAATGCCATGGTCGATTCTCTGGCTGTTTCTACAAGTAATTTCAAAGTCCCTCTGCTACCGAAGCTCAGGTATGATGTAGAAGTGAAATATAGACCCTCTATACTTGACAATGTCAAGCATTGGAAAGTGTTTGAGGATGATCTTGAAATCATAGAATTATTAGAGACGGTTGATGAGTTTTTTGCATTACTCATTGATCAAGATCACGATTCTAAAATAGATCCCCATGCTGATGTTTTTCTGAACAAAATTTCTAATAGTCATATTGTCTAGTTGCCAAGTAATCATATCCCAAAGGGAATTTCTCCTTTGGAAAGACTATTTGACACAAATGATGTGGCCGTAAAGGGTAAAGTTTCAAATGAGGATGTCGATGTGACTGATTGCAATATTGGTATAGAGAAGGATCCAAAATTTGTCAAGTTATCAAGTAGCTTGTTGAGGAAGCAAAGGGATGAGTATGCTGAGTTATAAAGAGAATTCGCTGATGTGTTTCCCTAGACCTATGAAGATCTCAGAACATATGATACCAATGTCATTGAGCATAAAATCCCATTGAAATAGGAGGGCAAACCATTTAGGCAGAAATTAAGGAAAATAACCTATGTTGTTGCCTATTATGGAAAGGGAGGTAAAACCGATGTTGGACACCCAAATAATTGTCCCTTTGAGGTATTCTATGTGGGTAGCCAACTTGGTCCCAGTAAGAAAGAAGAACAGAGAAATCAAACTGTGTGTTGATTTCAGGAACCTGAACAGAAGCTCTAAGAATGACAATTATCCCTTACCAAAGATGGAACACATATTGCAGAGGGTGACAGGTGCATCCAAGATTTCCATGATTGATGGATTTTTTGGCTACAATCAAATCTTTGTCCTTCTTGAAGACAGAGAAAAGACAACTTTCACCACTCCTTGGGGCACATTCATGTATGCCAAAATGACCTTTGGATTGATGAACGTAGGAGCAACCTTTCAGCGGGTCATAGACATCACCTTCATTGGAGAAAAGGATAAATTCATGGTCATCTATCTGGATGACATTACAATGTTTTTCAGATATGATAAAGAACATTGTCAGCATCTGAGAAGAGTCTTCATAAAATGCAGAAGGTTCGGTCTCTCCCTTAATTCCAAGAAATGTTTATTTTCCATGAAGGAGGGAAAATTATTAGGGAACATAGTATTAGCTGAGGGAGTCAGAATTGATCCATCCAAGGTAGAATCAATCCAAACCTTGTCGCTTCCCAGATCCAAGAAGGAAGTTCAGTCTTTCCCTATAAAAATTAATTTTCTGAGAAGGTTTGCTTCAAATTTTGTTGAGTTGGTAAAGCATATTACAGACATGCTCAGGAAGGGGAATGAAGTGAAATGGACAACTAAGTCCAGAAATTGTTTCAATCAAATCAAGAAGGCATTGACTGAGGCACTTGTGCTCATTAGTCCTGATTACTCCAAGGATTTCCTGATCTTTTCCTTTGCCTCATTTGACACAGTAGCAGTTGTTTTGCTGCAAAAGAATGTTGAAGGGTTGGAGAAACCCATTTCATTTTTCAGTAGGGAACTAAGAGATGCTGAGGTAAAATATGACATCATGGAAAAGAAGGCCTATGCTTTAGTGAAATCCCTCAAGGCTTTCAGAATCTATGTCCTGCATTCAAAGGTTATCACATATGTTCCTTCAACTTCTGTGAAGGACATTCTCATTCAGCCTGACATAGACGGAAGAATGCGCAAATGGATTGCCAAAATCCTTGAATTTGATCTAGAAATAAATCTCACCAAACTAGTTAAAGTCCAAGGTTTATCCAAGATATTGGCTGAATCTAATTGTAGATTTTTGGGGGTTAACTTCATCAACACTCGCTCAGAAAATCAGCAAGTTGAGTTGTCTCATACGGGCTCGCAAATCAACTTTCTATTGGCAAAATGCACCTGGTACAAAGATATTATATTTTTTCTGCAAGAGTTACGACCTCCAAATGACATGGGAAAAAGCAAGGCAAGATCTCTTAAGCTCAAAGCAATTAAATATTGCCTTATTGATCAGATTTTGTATTGGAAATATACCCCTAGGAGTAATTTTGAGATGTTTAGACTCAAAAGAGGCCCAAAAGGTTCTATTTGATTTTCATGATAGCTTTTGTGGGGGACATCACTTCTTGAGGACCACAACCTATAAGATTCTCAGGGCTGGGTATTTCTGGCCTACTCTATTCATCGATGTCTGTGAAAAAATCAGGGCTTGTGTTAAGTGCCAGAAATTCTCCAGGATGCAGCAACTCAAGTATTTACCATTAAAGCCTATTGTAGCTTCAGGACCTTTTCAGCAGTGGGGCCTAAACTTTATTGGGGAAATCCATCATGCTTCAATTGGTCAGCACAGGTGGATCTTGACTGCCACATATTACTTTACCAAGTGGATAGAAATCATCCCCATAAGGAGTGCTTCTCATAAGGTAATAATTGGTTTTATGGAGGATATTATAGCAAGGTTTGGTTGTCCGAAAAAGAATTTTCACTGATAATGCTGCATCCTTCAAGGCCAAACCATTAATCCAATTTTGTGAATAGTTTGGAATTTCATTGATTCACTCAACTCCGTACTACCCCTAGGGGAATGGGATGGCAGAATCCTCTAACAAGAGCCTTATAAAAATTATCAAAATAATGCTAGAGGACAACAAGAAAGCATGGGATTCAAAGCTCAAATTTTCTCTGTGGGTTGACAGAGTGACAACAAAGAGATCTTTTGGTGTCTCTCCTTTGCATCTTGTGTATGAAGTTGAAGCCATATTTCCTTCTCATCTCGCCTTCCTAGTGGAAAAATTATTCCCAGACTACCAAGGGGAGCCTGATGATATGATCAGAAGAATTCAACAACCAATAGAAGTGCAACAGACTAGGGATAAACTACTGGACAAAGCGCATGAACATCAACAGAAGATCAAGCACGCTTTTGATAGAAAGGTGAGAAAAGAGGATTTCTAGCTGGGAGATCTAGTACTCAAATGGGATGCACCCAAACAAAACAAGGGAAAGCATGGTAAATTTGAATCCCTCTGGATTGGTCCCTTCAAAATCTCCGAGGTGTTTCCAAATAATAATTATAGGTTGCACAATTTGGAGGGTGGTGAATTTTTTGGTGGCCCTGTAAATGGGCATTTTTTGAAGAAATAATTTGTTTAGGCTGTAACCGGCGTTCCACCTCTGTAAATACCACTCCTATTTTGTTTTCATTTTAGTTTTTCGTTTTCAATAAGAGACCCCATAACCTAAATCTAAGACACTAAAATTGTGCGTTCTTGGTAGCTCGCAGGGAGCATGCCATCCTCTGTGGAGCCAAATTTTATCACACAAACTTGTCAGAATCTCGTGGGTTTGTATTTTCCACCTAAGTCTATGGTTTTTCCTTGTCCTTCTCCTTTTCGCCGACCAAATATTAAGTTTTTCCCCTTTCGGCTTCTAATTTGATCTGTGTTTGTCCTCAATCGTTTGAGCGATCTTTTGTTTTGAGTAGTCCTACCTGAGAAGTATCGACCCCAAGATTTTGTTTTCTCTGGGGTTAATCACTACCCTTCTCTAACTCTGTCATTGACCCTTTTTTTTTCCTGAGCCCTTAACCAGTTGTCCAAGTATTTATTTACACAGGTCGTAGCCATAAGCACAAGTGAAACACTTAGAGCGGTCGGATATGGATTCGAATCAAGTGAGCAGGCAAGTTCAGTTTTCAGTGGTGAAGAATAGTCATGGGAATCACGAATTCAAAACATTTCTCAAGACGTTAGTGAAAGACCCAAAATATCTAAACCCGAAATCAATAGTATTCATCTGATTCAAAGGGATGCGTGGCACCTAATCTTAGAAGTCGTGATTTCACGACTCAGAGGTTTAGCATGGAGCACGGTTCTAAGATGCGAAACTCCCGAGTTCTGAAGTGCAAAGACGATCTAGGATGTCCAAGCTTGTGTGGCACATGGCAACAGATAAGTGAATTCGCGGTTTCACGAATTGGAGTTTTGTTGGGAGCAATGCGCAAGTTTCATGCGGTCCGAACTCGTGAAATGCAAAGTCCTGAAATGATTGGAATTTGGGCCTAGGGTCACAGCCCATGGTCATATGGAAAGTGGGGCCACAAAGAAGGGTAATCACATGACTGATTAGCTTGCGACTGAGGTTTTTCAAGGGGACAATCCTTACCATCAATTTCAAAGAAAGTTGGACTGTCGATCTGGATGAGTCATTTCACAGGATCGAGCATTGGGATATTTGGAATCAAGTGGAGTGAAGACTCCTGAAATGAGAAATCATAAAATTTCGCATAGGAGCCTTGGTTCATGGTCTGTATTGTTCACTGAAGAAGATCTGCCTGGCCTTAAGGCACCAAGATTGACTAGAAGAAGTCGTGGGCACCGTTTGGGACATTCATGGATGTCAGGCATTGTCTTGATCCCAATGAAAGTAGTTAATGGAAATGGGGAAGGTGGTTGAAACCTCGTTTCACCACATAAATGAAAGCATGGAAGAACTGGCCGTAGAAGGAAAATTGTCAGTCGAAAGTTCCCCTGTCAATGGATTTTCCTGCAAAGCCCATACCAATCTGATCTTGCGTCTGACAGAGGAATGCAAGTGCAGCCTGACAGAAGAAGATGCAGACGCTGAGCCTTGAATGCAATTACTAGAGCCCGCTCTTGATGGGAGCGAGTTTTTCTGAGTATAAATAGTTAGTTTTGATATTTTGTTATGGTCAATGGTTGAGATACGCTCCTGTATTGTAAAGTTTTAATGAAGCCTCTGGTTCTTTGGTTAGGTATTGTTACTTGAGACTTCTTGTTTAATGACAGGGAGATTTATCCTTCGTCTCTTTTGCCTACGATACTGAAAGACTTGGGCATGGATGATCCAATCCAGTTGTTGTAACTATATTGTGATGTATGTTTGATCTCAGTCTGGTTATAATTTCATTCAGTTTCTTAAAACTCAGAACCAAAGAGGATCTTCTTTCCTAAGTTTTTCCTCCTTAGGTTGTTGGAAGACCAGATGTCCATGACAGACCTCTACATTTTCTCCTCAAGTTATTCATCCTACTCACCCTTACTACAACTTACTGACTAAAGTTAGATGAATACCTCATCTACCTATGCATACCAGCCCAATTTTTCGAGTTAAAGCGATATTATCCTGAGTATGTGTCCATTAGACCCCCCTTAAATTTATTCATTGTGACATAAAACTGATGGGTACTGGGATTACCTCCCTTGAAATTAGGGGGTGACATATAGTGCTAACACAAAGTACAAAAAATTCCATGATCAACACCGGGTGCCACAAAATTTTCAGGTGGGAGATATAGTTTGGTTTCACTTGCAGAAAAAATGCCTTATAGGATTCTATAAAAAGATTTGTCAACTTCTCTATGGACCTTACACCATCACCAAGGTTATGGGTGACAACGCTTTTGAGATCAACATTCCCACCTTCCTTGTATTGCACCCAATGTTTAATGTGGACCTCCTTCAGTCATACCTTCCACCATTATTAGACACCTTAGATATAGAAGAACAATTGACACCGACAACTCTCAATCGTGACTGCATGGAACATGAATCCACAAATAATATCTTAGACACATAGGTCAAGGGAACTTTCCAATAGAAGCTTCATGTTTATCGTGTTGTCAAAGAAAGACAACTCTTGCACCAAGGAAAGTAGCTCACCCGGGGCTAAATACAACAGAACTTTTGTCATCTAATGGGGGAACTCAACACAATGGAGACCATTGATTCCTAAGGGGGAAGGATTGATCCAGGTGTATATCAGTGGCCACCCACCTCTTCCAACTGGCTCACATATAGTTTTCATCTTCATATTTTATTTCTATATTTTCGAGTCCCAAACTACCAGGGCCGTTTTGAGGCCCCAAAAAACGTTTTTTGGGTTCACCATAGTCACACTGTAGACAGAGTTAGGGTGTGATGAAAAAATTTCTAGTCATCAGATATAACTTTCGAACGGGCTATCGTGTGCATAAAACATATATCGTATGCAAACATTACGACCTCGAGAAGTTGATGTACCAAATTACTCCATCAGGGCCCACATGACTTTTGGCGCTTCATCTCCTAGGGTTAGGTTTATGCATGTCTAGGTTTTTTTTTATTACATCTTGATGCTAAAATGGCACGGAGGCCTCATTATAATGTGCTCAGGAAAATGCATGTAACCACCACATCTCTTCTTAGAGAGTAGCTACCACCATTCAAGTAAGATTGTTTCATTCTGCATTTTACAGTTTCAACAGATTTCTTTATTGAATAGAAGTTAAGTTTCAATGCATCTCTGTTATTGTTCACTGTATATTTGTTTTAATATTATATATATGTGTTTCATTTCATTCCGCTCATAAATCTAGATCACTTTAGCTATTAAATATTTTTCGATCTCATCACCATGCATGGGTAGGCTTGTAAATCGTTGGATTTATTCTTCATCGATCGAATACCCCCCCCAGCCCCAGCCATAAGTATTTATCGTGTAGGCGGGTGAGTAAAAAGTGGAGGTAGAGGGTCACCATATCATTATTCCCAAAATGAGGGAAATCAACCATTTAATAAAGGATGTCGAATTTGTCGAAGGTATTTGGCCCACTCTTAGGTTAGTACTAAGGGCTTATTGTCTGCACTATAATCTGTTCATGCATAATTGTGGAAGGTCAGGGTGGTGAATCGACCAAGGTCTCAGATGTCATAATCAATAAACTAGACATCCCATGCTTTTTGTTTCCGAGATCCCATGATACTTACATGTCGAGGAAAGGGAAAATCTATTATCTATCGGTATTGGGTAACCCTAGATTTATTGCATCCCTATGGTTTGCTGGATGAATCCATTGCAATTGTTTCAGCTAGATTCTACAGGTTGCTAACAATCGGTTGAATAGGTTGTATTACTAATTTCTTTCAGTGCTACTACTCCCACATACTAATATTGTGGACCCTTTCTTATAGATATAGGAAATACAACACTGAGTTGGCCAACTATTGATTCAGAAAAAGGAAAGTGGTCAGGTGGGTATGGTGGTACAACTAGAAGGCATGCAAGGGGTCATCAAGAACTCGGAGTGTTGTATGGTAGTCATCAATATCCTTTGGATCATTCAAAGTTATACCATCATGACATTCCTGTCAAACTATAAATGATCTAAAGTTTTGTGAGACATCTACATCGACGTTCTCAAGTTGTGAGGCCTATCAGCCATTTGGTATTAATGGTGCATGGTGACTTCTTTCACCGTCAAACGTGCAGAATCTTTGGGTGGGATTTTAACATTTATTATTTTTTTCCACTTTAATAGCCTCTTCCTTAGGTAATGTATAATGGAAACATGATTTTATTAATGCATGAAAAGACTAGGACCATAGAAATTTGATTGTGACATTGACCTCTCCATGCATGGGAAAATATTACTTCATGGGGGCATCACACATGTTTCCTTTTCATCCCTATGGGAATCTCTCCTTGGTTAATCAATCACAGCGACACCTGGTGGGCCGCAATGCCTCTTCACACACTTCCATCCNCATCAAAGATCTGGTCATGACCTTATTTCAGTTTCCCATGAAGAGTATGGTCATGGATATCATAGTAGTTGATGTTCCCCCCAAGTTTGGCATGCTCTTGTCAAGATCTTAGATAAAAAGGCTTGGGGGAACATTGCAGATGGACCTCACATATGATACCATTCCTGTGTTTGGGGGGGAGCATAGAAGATTGTATAGAGAAGCTCAGTTGGCATATATTATTAGTGATGAAGAAGACCCCACCAATCATCCCATTTTTTCACTTGATATTGATTTAGTATCCAAATTATTGCAACTCACAGATGCCCCTGATCCCCCTCTTGAAATCAGAAAGCAGTCCCTTACTCTTTGTAAATATTCTCCTTTTATTACCTTTGTTTGGAACATATTCTTTGATGGAGCCTCTTCTAGGGAAGGTGTTGGTGTTGGAGTGGTCTTTGTTTCAACTGTTCAAGAAATTATTTATCTGTCCTACAAGTTAGAATTTGAAACTACCAATAATGTGGAAGAATATGAAGTTCTTGTTTTGTGTTTGAGGACTGCAAAGGACATGGGAATCGAAGAGATATCAATGTTTGGAGACGCTGAGTTAATTCTCCATCATATTAGAAATATTTATCAGGACAAGCACTCGAGGCTAAGATCATACAAAAATGAAGTCTGGGATCTATTTGACGGTTTTTTCCTATCTTTCAACATTTCATTTGTTCCAAGAGAAGAGAATGCCATGGTCGATTCTCTGGCTGTTTCTACAAGTAATTTCAAAGTCCCTCTGCTACCGAAGCTCAGGTATGATGTAGAAGTGAAATATAGACCCTCTATACTTGACAATGTCAAGCATTGGAAAGTGTTTGAGGATGATCTTGAAATCATAGAATTATTAGAGACGGTTGATGAGTTTTTTGCATTACTCATTGATCAAGATCACGATTCTAAAATAGATCCCCATGCTGATGTTTTTCTGAACAAAATTTCTAATAGTCATATTGTCTAGTTGCCAAGTAATCATATCCCAAAGGGAATTTCTCCTTTGGAAAGACTATTTGACACAAATGATGTGGCCGTAAAGGGTAAAGTTTCAAATGAGGATGTCGATGTGACTGATTGCAATATTGGTATAGAGAAGGATCCAAAATTTGTCAAGTTATCAAGTAGCTTGTTGAGGAAGCAAAGGGATGAGTATGCTGAGTTATAAAGAGAATTCGCTGATGTGTTTCCCTAGACCTATGAAGATCTCAGAACATATGATACCAATGTCATTGAGCATAAAATCCCATTGAAATAGGAGGGCAAACCATTTAGGCAGAAATTAAGGAAAATAACCTATGTTGTTGCCTATTATGGAAAGGGAGGTAAAACCGATGTTGGACACCCAAATAATTGTCCCTTTGAGGTATTCTATGTGGGTAGCCAACTTGGTCCCAGTAAGAAAGAAGAACAGAGAAATCAAACTGTGTGTTGATTTCAGGAACCTGAACAGAAGCTCTAAGAATGACAATTATCCCTTACCAAAGATGGAACACATATTGCAGAGGGTGACAGGTGCATCCAAGATTTCCATGATTGATGGATTTTTTGGCTACAATCAAATCTTTGTCCTTCTTGAAGACAGAGAAAAGACAACTTTCACCACTCCTTGGGGCACATTCATGTATGCCAAAATGACCTTTGGATTGATGAACGTAGGAGCAACCTTTCAGCGGGTCATAGACATCACCTTCATTGGAGAAAAGGATAAATTCATGGTCATCTATCTGGATGACATTACAATGTTTTTCAGATATGATAAAGAACATTGTCAGCATCTGAGAAGAGTCTTCATAAAATGCAGAAGGTTCGGTCTCTCCCTTAATTCCAAGAAATGTTTATTTTCCATGAAGGAGGGAAAATTATTAGGGAACATAGTATTAGCTGAGGGAGTCAGAATTGATCCATCCAAGGTAGAATCAATCCAAACCTTGTCGCTTCCCAGATCCAAGAAGGAAGTTCAGTCTTTCCCTATAAAAATTAATTTTCTGAGAAGGTTTGCTTCAAATTTTGTTGAGTTGGTAAAGCATATTACAGACATGCTCAGGAAGGGGAATGAAGTGAAATGGACAACTAAGTCCAGAAATTGTTTCAATCAAATCAAGAAGGCATTGACTGAGGCACTTGTGCTCATTAGTCCTGATTACTCCAAGGATTTCCTGATCTTTTCCTTTGCCTCATTTGACACAGTAGCAGTTGTTTTGCTGCAAAAGAATGTTGAAGGGTTGGAGAAACCCATTTCATTTTTCAGTAGGGAACTAAGAGATGCTGAGGTAAAATATGACATCATGGAAAAGCAGGCCTATGCTTTAGTGAAATCCCTCAAGGCTTTCAGAATCTATGTCCTTCATTCAAAGGTTATCACATATGTTCCTTCAACTTCTGTGAAGGACATTCTCATTCAGCCTGACATAGACGGAAGAATGTGCAAATGGATTGCCAAAATCCTTGAATTTGATCTAGAAATAAAGCTCACCAAACTAGTTAAAGTCCAAGGTTTAGCCAAGCTATTGGCTGAATCTAATTGTAGATTTTTGGGGGTTAACTTCATCAACACTTGCTCAGAAAATCAGCAAGTTGATTTGTCTCATACGGGCTCGCAAGTTAACTTTCTATTGGCAGAATGCACCTGGTACAAAGATATTATATTTTTTCTGCAAGAGTTGCGACCTCCAAATGACATGGGAAAAAGCAAGGCAAGATCTCTTAAGCTCAAAGCAATTAAATATTTCCTTATTGATCAGATTTTGTATTGAAAATATCCCCCTAGGAGTAATTTTGAGATGTTTAGACTCACAAGAGGCATAAAAGGTTCTATTTGATTTTCATGATAGATTTTGTGGGGGACATCACTTCTTGAGGACCATAACCTATAAGATTCTCAGGGCTGGGTATTTCTGGCCTACTCTATTCATCGATGTCTGTGAAAAAATCAGGGCTTGTGTTAAGTGCCAGAAATTCTCCAGGATGCAACAACTCAAGTCTTTACCATTAAATCCTATTGTAGCTTCAGGACCTTTTCAGCAGTGGGGCCTAAACCTTATTGGGGAAATCCATCATGCTTCAATTGGTCAGCACAGGTGGATCTTGACTGCCACATATTACTTTACCAAGTGGATAGAATCCATCCCCATAAGGAGTGCTTCTCATAAGGTAATAATTGGTTTTATGGAGGATATTATAGCAAGGTTTGGTTGTCTGAAAAAGAATTTTCACTGATAACGCTGCATCCTTCAAGGCCAAACCATTGATCCAATTTTGTGAATAGTTTGGAATTTCATTGATTCACTCAACTCTGTACTACCCCTAGGGGAATGGGATGGCAAAATCCTCTAACAAGAGCCTTATAAAAATTATCAAAATAATGCTAGAGGACAACAAGAAAGCATGGGATTCAAAGCTCAAATTTTCTCTATGGGTTGACAGAGTGACAACAAAGAGATCTCTTGGTGTCTCTCCTTTGCATCTTGTGTATGAAGTTGAAGCCATCTTTCCTTCTCATCTCGCCTTCCTAGTGGAAAAATTATTCCCAGACTACCAAGGGGAGCCTGATGATATGATCAGAAGAATTCAACAACCAGTAGAAGTGCAACAGACTAGGGATAAACTACTGGACAAAGCGCATGAACATCAATAGAAGATCAAGCACGCTTTTGATAGAAAGGTGAGAAAAGAGGATTTCCAGCTGGGAGATCTAGTACTCAAATGGGATGCACCCAAACAAAACAAGGGAAAGCATGGTAAATTTGAATCCCTCTGGATTGGTCCCTTCAAAATCTCTGAGGTGTTTCCAAATAATAATTATAGGTTGCACAATTTGGAGGGTGGTGAATTTTTTGGTGGCCCTGTAAATGGGCATTCTTTGAAGAAATAATTTGTTTAGGCTGTAATCGGTGTTCCACCTCTGTAAATACCACTCCTATTTTGTTTTCATTTTAGTTTTTCGTTTTCAATAAGAGACCCCATAACCTAAATCTAAGACACTAAAACTGTGCATTCTTGGTAGCTCGCAGGGAGCATGCCATCCTCTGTGGAGCCAAATTTTATCACACAAACTTGTCAGAATCTCGTGGGTTTGTATTTTCTACCTAAGTCTATGATTTTTCCTTGTCCTTCTCCTTTTCGTCGACCAAATCTTAAGTTTTTCCCCTTTCGGCTTGTAATTTGATCTGTGTTTGTCCTCAATCGTTTGAGCGATCTTTTGTTTTGAGTAGTCCTACCTGAGAAGTATCGGCCCCAAGATTTTGTTTTCTCTGGGGTTAATCACTGCCCTTCTCTAACTCTGTCATTGACCCTTTTTTTTTCCTGAGCCCTTAACCAGTCGTCCAAGTATTTATTTACACAAGTCGTAGCCATAAGCACAAGTGAAACACTTAGAGCGGTCTGATATGGATTCGAATCAAGCGAGTGGGCAAGTTCAGTTTTCAGTGGTGAAGAATAGTCATGGGGATCACGAATTCAAAAAATTTCTCAAGACGTTAGTGAAAGACCCAAAATCTCTAAACCCGAAATCAATAGTATTCATCTAATTCAAAGGGATGCATGGCACCTAATCTTAGAAGTCATGATTTCACGACTCAGAGGTTTAGCATGGAGCACGGTTCTAAGATGAGAAACCCCCGAGTTCTGAAGTGAAAAGACGATCTAGGATGTCCAAGCCTGCGTGGCACATGGCAACAGATACGTGAATTCGCGGTTTCACGAATCGAAGTTTCGTTGGGAGCAATGCGCAAGTTTCGTGCAGTCCGAACTCGTGAAACGCAAAGTCCTGAAATGATCGAAAGTTGGGCCTAGGGTCACAACCCATGGTCATATGGAAAGTGGGGCCACAAATAAGGGTAAGCACTTGACTGATTAGCTTGCGACTGAGGTTTTTCAAGGGGACAATCCTTACCATCAATTTCAAAGAAAGTCGGACTGTCCATCTGGATGAGTCATTTCGCAGGATCGAGCATTGGGATATTTGGAATCAAGTGGAGTGAAGACTCCTGAAATGAGAAATCATAAAATTTCGCATAGGAGCCTCGGGTCATGGTATGTATTGCTCACTGAAGAAGATCTGCCTGGCCTTAAGGCACCAGGATTGACTAGAAGAAGTCATGGGCACCGTTTGGGACATTCATGGGTGTCATGCATTGTCTTGATCCCAATGAAAGTAGTTAATGGAAATGGGGAAGGTGGTTGAAACCTCATTTCACCACATAAATGAAAGCATGGAAGAACTGGCCGTAGAAGGCAAATTGTCAGTCGAAAGTTCCCCTGTCAATGGATTTTCCTGCAAAGCCCATACCAATCTGATCTTGTGTCTGACAGAGGAATGCAAATGCAGCCTGACAGAAGAAGATGCATACGCTGAGCCTTGAATGCAATTACTAGAGCGCGCTCTTGATGGGAGCGAGTTTTTCCGAGTATAAATAGTTAGTTTTGATATTTTGTTATGGTCAATGGTTGAGATACGCTCCTGTATTGTAAAGTTTTAAAGAAGCCTCTGGTTCTTTGGTTATGTATTGTTACTTGAGACTTCTTGTTTAATGACAGGGAGATTTATCCTTCGTCTCTTTTGCCTATGATACTGAAAGACTCGGGCATGGATGATCCAATCTAGTTGTTGTAACTATATTGTGATGTATGTTTGATCTCAGTCTGGTTATAATTTCATTCAGTTTCTTAAAACTCAGAACCAAAGAGGATCTTGTTTCCTAAGTTTTTCCTCCTTAGGTTGTTGGAAGACCGGATGTCCATGTCAGACCTCTACATTTTCTCCTCAAGTTATTCATCCTACTCACCCTTACTACAAATTACTGACTAAAGTTAGATGAAGACCTCATCTACCTATGCATACCAACCCAATTTTCCGAGTTAAAGTGATATTATCCTGACTATGTGTCCATTAGACCCCCCTTAAATTTATTCATTGTGACATAAAACTGATGGGTACTGGGATTACCTCCCTTGAAATTAGGGGGTGACATATAGTGCTAAAACAAAGTACAAAAAATTCCATGATCAACACTGGGTGCCACACAAGTTTCAGGTGGGAGATATAGTTTGGTTTCACTTGCAGAAAAAACGCCTTATAGGATTCTATAAAAAGATTCGTCGACTTCTCTATGGACCTTACACCATCACCAAGGTTATGGGTGACAACGCTTTTGAGATCAACATTCCCACCTTCCTTGTCTTGCACCCAATGTTTAATGTGGACCTCCTTCAGTCATACCTTCCACCATTATTAGACACCTTAGAGATAGAATAACAATTGACACCGAAAAATCTCAATCGTGACTGAATGGAACATGAATCCACAGATAATATCTTAGACACATAGGTCAAGGGAACTTTCCAATAGAAGATTCATGTTTATCGTGTTGTCAAAGAAAGACAACTCTTGCACCAAGGAAAGTGGCTCACCCGGGGCTAAATCCAACAGAACTTTTGTCATCTAATGTGGGAACTCAACACAATGGAGACCATTGATTCCTAAGGGGGAAGGATTGATCCAGGTGTATATCAGTGGCCACCCACCTCTTCTAACTGGCTCACATATAGTTTTCATCTTCATATTTTATTTCTATCTTTTCGAGTCCCAAACTACCAGGGCCGTTTTGAGGCCCCAAAAAACGTTTTTTGGGTTCACCATAGTCACACTATAGATAGAGTTAGGGTGTGATGGAAAAATTTCTAGTCATCAGATATAAATTTCGAACGGGCTATCGTGTGCATAAAACATATATCATATGCAAACATTACGACCTCGAGAAGTTGATGTACCAAATTACTCCATCAGGGCCCACATGACTTTTGGCGCTTCATCTCCTAGGGTTAGGTTTATGCATGTCTAGGGTTTTTTTTATTACATCTTGATGCTAAAATGGCACGGAGGCCTCATTATAATGTGCTCAGGAAAATGCATGTAACCACCACATCTCTTCTTAGAGAGTAGCTACCA
>JZKD02S0168692.1:8298-39557 GCA_000966675.3 Picea glauca
TTTCTTGTCATAATATGGCTTGGTTAAGTATTTATTTTGGAAATACCTCTTGAATGCCCTCCAAGTAACCTTCTTCTTGTCAATATGTTGCACCTGCATGAACTGATCCCACCACATTGATGCCTTTCATTTTATCCGACAGATAGCAATTCTCCCTTCCGACTGCGCATAATAATTATGTAGCTGGAAGTACTTCCTCATACCCAACAACCAAGTCTCTGCATATTCATCCTTCTTGTGCTCCCCGTCAAAGGTAGGAGGCTTGATCTTATTCATTTCTCCTTGTAGCTCATCCACTCCAGTCCTTCTCTTATGCTTCCTGATAGGATATGGACTTGAGCTACCACACACTTTCCTAATGGAATGCTTTGGTGAGTGATGATGATGCCTATCAAAACTTCTTGCTTCTCTTCTTTTCTCATCATGAGACCCATGATTTCTTGACCTACTTGATTCTGTATCTGTATCCACCTTTTTTTCTCAATTTTGTCCAGGATCTACATCAATTTGACATTGAAGTCATCTTGTTGCTCCTTGGCTCTCATAAGCCTTTCATTATGAACTTTATAGCTCTGGACATCTTTTTGCAATCTCTTTATGGTTTCTACCAAGTTCATGCGCTCCTCCTTGGATTTTGTACCATTAACACCCAAACCGACATACAAATCCTCGAATTCATCATCAGGATTATAAGTCCTATGCACATCTTCCATGATTTTGACATTCTACACTAATTTTGTCCTGCTCTAATCGCTGATAATTCTGCAAAATGTGCAGACAAAAAGATTTGTTAGGTGAATTTATGAGACAACTTCATGAAAACTCTATGCCATCTTGTCATAATCCTTTCTTCTGCAATCCATGTGTGCACTGATTTTCACACACACCAATGCACAATGTAAATTTTAACTTGTACATTGTGTATCAGTAGTGCGCACACACCAAAACTTTGTTATGTGAAGTCCCAAACCCTTAGTGTGCACACCCATGCACCATTGTTTACTGTGTTGTTCTAGTGTCTCACTCCACAATATCATATATTTATCATGCACATATGCACATTCTTATCTTATGCGCATCATGGCCATGCTAAATTTCCAAATTCGGCCACTTTCCAGTTTGAATTTTGCCTTAAGAAGAAACTCAGCCCATGCAGGCTCAGTGTTAAAACTGGAGTTCTGCAACTTTTGTTAAACTCTATCCCATACAAGTCCAGTGTTGAATCAATAACTCTGATACCATAATGTAACATACCCAACCACTTAGGCTGAGTACTGCTACTACAAATCCTCCTTATTTATGCTTTGATACCAAAATGTAATGTACCCAGTCACCCCAGGTTGGTCCACGTCACATAATATCAACTCATTGTAGCTTCAAATCCAATCAAACTGTAACATCCCCAACATACTACTGAGCAATGCTACTCCAAAATTCCATTGAGCAGATTCTATACTAAACACTAGTATGCACAATATCACTTGAAGTAACATGCTCAACCTCAACTGAGTCACACCACACTAACTTTATCCTTATTTATCTCAACTTTAAGCAACACAAGTAACTCAAACAATTGCACACTAGTGTACTGATCACACAACACTATTATGCGTGCAACCATCCCAACATCTCACACCAAATCTATTCTCCTTGTGCGCGCAGTCTGCTTCCCAATGCGCACAAGCAATCCATCGTCTAGTGCACACAAAGTATTCTCTGCGCGCACGACCTTTCAACATTCCCCAGAGGCTCATACCAAAATCATAAGGTTAGCTTACATAAAACTATCAACATCTGTCATACTCATGCACAACTACAGATACAGGCTATACGCACCATACTTACATGCGCAAGCAACATTAAACATAGTAACACCAATTACTTATATGCGAGAACATACAAGAATAAAACCATATAAAAAATAGATAAATATGCAAACAGAAAATGAGACAAGCACATAAAGACACTTATCTTTTATGAAATTCACCAACTGCATGCATAACTCAGACGTTCCTCCCAACCATAAACTTTCTTTCTCATAAGATTTCAACAATAGATCACCCCTGAGTTGGGGCTTAACTCCACTAGGGAAAAAGGGTTCATAGTGACAAGCTAAGGTCCGATTCATAACTTAATTGATCAGTCCAAGGTGCCCACCACTGAAACTAGCCTACAGTCCCTCATTCCCCACACACCTGTCACACCAAAGGAAGTGTACCCCTTCTTTGCTTACTAGTCCCCCAATTTCCCCACTTCACTTCCATGGTTACCAACAACATGCCATAGAAGAAGTATCCGAGCTCTGCAACTAATGCCCAAAAAACTAGGGAATAATTCTTAGCAAATCTCTCACCCAGAGAGACTACTCATAGGTCTGACAACCCGCCTCTTTAATAACAAATCTCTCACCCAGAGAAATTGCTCACGGGCCTGAAAACCCACCTCTTTGACAAAAAAACACTATATTATAACACTACAACTCGTTACCAGCTTCTCTCTGCAGATAAGGTAATAAACGATTTTTCTATACAATCCGACCCCCTTCTGCTCACGTGAATGGACAATGAAAAACTCATCATAATCCCCAAAATACACTAAGGCCAACAATATATATTACATGCGTTCAACTTGGTAGTTGTCATCTTCAGAAGTAGATTAAGCCACTTGGTAATCCATTCTTAGCCCCGAGAACTTAGGATAAAACAATATCCATAACATACACTTTTCCATAAATATTATAAAATATTCCCTAAGACTTAAGTCTCACCCCCCTTTTCCCTTTTCCGGTGGAGTTATCCCCCCTTCTCTTTTTGTCTGAGTATGTCTCCGCGCAATAATGAATATTATTAATAACTATGATTACATTTACATGGATAGGTGCACTGGCCTATCTATGTCTCGGCTCACCAGCCTCATAATCACACAGGCTCTCCGACCTCAATACATATACAATCATATATATAACTTGGTTCTACTCGCACTCCTAGGTCATTCTCATGCACTTACCCAAGTGCACGCAACACTATGAAATGTGCACACTTACCTAGGTGTGTGCAACACTATGACATGTGCTCACTATGTCTTTGATAACAATTCTACGTGCACTGCTTAGATTGACACAACACCAAAATTAGGTGCCAACGACTCACCAGCCTATATGTACACTTATATTAACAATTGATACCAATGACTCACCATCCTATATGTACAATTACAAAGGGTATGAATCATGGACATTATAGGCTAACTAAGATTAGAGTTGTATAGGATCTTCCTTCACCTTGGTGATATCATGGTTTGGCTTGTGGGTGGAATCCATTGTTGATTCATATGGTTGGGTGGTAAAGTTATCGAGATCAGAAATAGTTGAGGGTTTGAGAGGTATGGAACCAAAACTAGCACATGAATTGGTCTACTAAAAAATACATAAAATATGGGCACACACATCAATGTAATCAAAACTATTAGAAATCAAATATGCAAAGTCCAATAATGTATATAACATGTAAGGGTAAATACAACAAAATGGTACCGAGTATATTACATATCCAAAACAAAATACATAAACATCAAAGCTATAAATTGTAACAACCCCGTAACTAACAATTATGATAACATGTACACACTTACAATTGAAAAATATAACATAGATGAATATATGTATTTTATTTATTTATGTATTTTGTATCAATTACATGGGTTGTAAGTTTTAATAAACAAAACCACCCAGGTGTAAAGTTCATTAATCACCTTAAATAAGTGATCACATAAATTAATTTATATTCCTTAACATACATCCTTATTGTCAATACCAATATGAATATTAATAAACGATAATGTGGATATAAAAGTTCCTATTTATAAACTTGTAAAGATCAATTTATTTTTAAAAATATGCACACTTTAATATAAGTTTTGATCTTGAATAACCAATTATATTCAGGGTAAATGTATTTATAACATTAAGACATACACCATTTAGGCAATTACTTTATTATTAAATAATAGATTTATGAATTTTATACATTTAATTCCATATATTTTTAAACGACTCTTTAGTAATTATTAGTAAGCGATCAATTAATAATTCTTAGTTTACAACCAATTAAACATTTACTAGCAAGTTGGCACACTCTTCCGAGCATGTGCACACGTTAGCAATTCAATTCCGTTATGCCAATCTCGTGGCAATTTGAAATCCTAAACAAAAAATTTCTAAGTTTCCAGAGGTCCTCATTTGTTCATTAACTACCAGAATGACTGCTCGAGTCAGTGGTAGGGTAAGAGTTATAGAAACCTTAGCTGAGTAAGGTGGAATAATCAAGGTGGACAGACGCACCGTCGAGGTTTACGACAACAATTGAAATAGATAAATCCCTTAGTTGATTTTCTTAAACATGACCATCAATTTATTTTTTCTTTTTCCACAACAATTGAATTAAATAACAGACAATGACTTTAACATGCAAAAGTACCATTCAAATTGTAAATTGACTTTCTAAAGGCAAAATCACATGTAGAAGTACAATTTAAATTATATTTTGACATTCTAAGAACAATCTCACATGCAACAAATCAATAAAATCATAATTGGTCCTTCTGAGAACAAATTCTCATGAGGCACTACTATCAATTGAAAATCGACCTTCTAAATTTTCATCATCGTTTATATTTTCAAGAGAAAATCCTTGGGTACATATATCTATACCTTTAAAAGTTGAAAATATAGTCTTATTATTCACAATGATAATTCCTGGTACGTGTATAATGTATAAATGCATAAGTAGTTTGAAGGAATGGTTGTATAATATCTTCATTAACAGAAAAACAACATTTTCTCAACCAATGTATTCAAGAATCATAATTCCTTTTCTGTAAATACCATAAGTAATACTTTTACCATACAAATTCAATAATATTTAGTCATAGAAATAATATCATTTCATCCACTATAAGCATACAACTTATCAACTAAAAATATACAATAATTTAACAAACGAATATTGAGGCCGAATGTTTGTTGATCTCTGGAGATGGTCCTCAATTTGATCCTGGTGTTACGGTCCTTTCCTTTGCTTGTTAATCATTTGAATTCACCGGTACCTCCCAGCCAACGCTAGGGGTACTCTTCTCTCCCCTTATCCCCCCAAGCCAAAAAGGGGCCACAACACAGAAAACCAAGCACAATAGCAAAAACTTTCCCTCGCAAGGAGAGGCCTCCACCTCCTTCAACAAGTTTGAAATCCCAACTCACCACAAGTAAACTAGCCAAGAAATTTTTTGGCAGCATAACAATACTTCCAAAAATAAGTCCTTCTGTCTACCTCTCCATTTCATTTATAGGAAAATTAGAAATGACACTTGTCCTCTCATGCACAAATATATATTTTTTTTTTTATAAATTAATCAAAGATTATTCACCCACTACACTTGTCACTCTCTCCCCAAGTTGCACATGTTCATTCCCTTTTTATTTTATTTAATTAGACATTTTCCCTCACATTCCCCAATTTGTTCCTATTTTTCCTCTTAGTTGTCTCTTAGTTCCCCATTCCCTCATTTATTTTGTGTCCCCTAACTAAATTTTAGTTTGAGTTGGATTATGAGTCTTCTTTTAGTTAGGATTAGTGGTTGATTGACTCAAGATACTACTCTATGTGGACCACCTATTCTCTCATGCTTTTATTTAAAAATCTCTTTTATTATTTTCATGCACACATGTGCATCTACCCAACTTTATTTTTATTTCTTCTTTTACTTAACTTACTAGTCTAATTCCCTTCAGTCCCTTTTAATGTTTTAATTTAGTCAAACCTCTTAGACTTAGACTCTTTGTTAGTTTCCTTGTTTATAATTTAATAATCAGTTTTATGCTCTTTCTAACAATGTCTAAGTATTTTGTTTTAATTTTCTAGGCCGTCTAGATTTTTGTTCACTCACATTTTGTTTGCGCGACGTGCCCTTCAAGACACAATTTCGTGCTCCAAGAGTGCCACTCGCCATTGACTAGTTTGGAAGTTTGTCAGACACTCGGAGTCAACACTCCATTGGTCGACCTTGTCAGAGACTAAGGGATTTTCTAAGGAATATGGATTCTACCTTATTGCATGTCCCTTAGAATTATTCATGAGCGACTGTATCAGTCTGACCTCATGACATCATGGACCTCTCAAACTCATCATATAACTCATGTGTTTAATCAAATACTCAAACCAAAATACAAGTCCACTCCCTGACTCAATCCGAAGTCCAAGGAAGTCTGTTGATTCCATCAACATCATCAACCTGTCACTTTTCTTGCACACTCGTGAAAACTCATCATAATGCCTGTCAATATATGCATCTAGAAAATAACATATAAATATCAATACTCAATCATAGCATAACTCATAATCAAAGAAGAAATTCTAATGTACTATAACTGGATCACTTGCTCGCAAGTGTCCTCAAAGAATAAGTCAGTATAAAAATGTGATAAGTGGAACTGGAAGTTACACACACCCCCTCTTGTTTTAAACTTCATCCCGAAGTTTGTACAATCTAATAATGAAAGAAATAATTGTATCTGACAACAATATATAAATCCAATCTATCAAACAAATAAGGAAATTGTTGATGCATCTCATATGCATCCCCCATGTAGCTGAGTGGGGTTTATAACTGTCCCATTGGACCTTGACCTGATCGACTATTCGACGTCGTACCTGTCGAGTGTGATGGTCTAATATGCGGATCGACTCCGCCATGAGAGAACCCTCGTTTGACACCTGCAAAGAACTCAAGTCAATAACATGTGATAAATCTGAAATATAATGTCTCAAGATAGATACATGAAGCAGATCGTGCATACACCTCAAAGAATCAGGCAAGGCCAGTCGATAAGCCACATGTCCTTTCCTTTCTACAATTTTAAAAGGTCCCACAAACCTAGGAGAGGGTTTAGCACCCTTTCCAAACTTGATTGATCTCTTATGAGGTTTCACACGTAATAAAACTTTGTTGCCAACCTCATAACTGTAGTCAATGCGATGTGCATCAACATAAATCTTCTACTGATCTTGTGCTTCCTTAATTATTTTTATTATAGTTCTCATCTGCTATTCCATTTCTTGGATTACTTCTAGTCCCACCATGACTCTATCCTCTAGTCGATCCCAACTTAGAGGTGTCTGACACAGTCGTCCATAAAGAAACTCAAAAGGTGACATCTTAATCGAGCTTTGATATCTGTTGTTGTACGTGAATTCTACCAATGATAAGAATTCCTCGTAGTGTTTATGTCGATCCGTTGCATACATTCGCAACATATCCTCTAAAATATGATTATTTCTTTTTGTTTCTCCATCTGTTTCAGCATGATAAGCTGTGCTAAAATTCAGTTGCGTTCCCAATTCCTCTTGGAAACTAGTCCAAAATCATCCAGTGAACACCGATCCTCGATTGAATATGATCTTTCTTGGTACACCATGCAATCTCAAAATCTCGCTAACACAAACTATATCTATGCCCAGTGCTTGATATGTCATACAAACTAGAATAAAGTGTGCACTCTTCATCAGAGTGTCAACGACCACAAAGATAGAATCATGTCTCCTTGCCGTCAGTGGAAATCCAACATTAAAATCCATCGAAATGACTTCCCATTTCGATTCAGGAATCACGTGTGGATGTAACAATCCCACTGGATATCTATGTTCAGCCTTCACTTGCTGACATTCAAGACATCTTGCCACGTAATTAACTATTTCAACCTTCATTCCTTTCCATAAGAATAAAGGCTTAAGGTCTGCCTTCATCTTCGTGACTTCAGGATGAGCCATGCACACTGCTCTATGAGCTTCGTTCAAAATCAAATTTCTCAATCTGTCATTAGGAGATACATAAATTATGTCGTTATATCTCAACAATTTGTCGATGTCAAATGAATAACCTTCATACCTTGGTATCATCATAGTGTCTTGTCCAATATTATTCTTAACTTCCTTGTACTAGTCATCGTCAATCTTATGCAATGCTAGAATCTTTTCTCGAAGATTAGTCTTAAGCAGTATTACTGAGAATATGCGTGGTCTTCGACTCAACGCATCTTCTACTCTATTCATTGTTCCTTTGATATACATGATCTCAAAATCGTATTCACTTAAAAGTTCCGACCAACGCCTTTTCCGCATGTTCAAGTCACTCTGAGTAAAAATGTGTTGCAATCTACAATGATCAGTTTTTAACTCAAATTTTTGTCCAATAAGGTAATGTCTCCAAACTCTCAAGGCATAAACGATCACTAATAACTCTAAATCACGTGTTGTATAATTCTCTTCATGCCTTCTTAATTTCCTTGAAATGTAAGTGATCACTCGACCTTCTTGCATCAAAACTCCACCTAAACCTTCCTTGGATGCGTCCATGGACACCAAGAATTCCTTGTCCAAGTCAGGAACCTTTAGTATCGATGTTGTCTTTAATAAATCCTTAAGTTTTTGAAATGATTTCGCACATATTTTTGTCCATATGAATTTCTTGTTTTTCTTCTGCAATTCCGTGATTGGATTTGCTATCTTGGAAAATCCTTCCACAAAGCGTCGATAATAACCTGCTAAACCCATAAAAATACGTACTTCTTGTACGTTCATCGGTGCTGACCATTCCATAATAGCCTCAACTTTCAATGGATCCACAACGATACCTTATCTAGATATAATATGCCCCAAATAATGAATCTTTGTTTGGTAAAATGAACATTTCGACAGTTTCCCGTACAACTTGTTTTCTCTTAGACACTGTAAAATTAATCTCAAGTGTTCATCGTGCTCTTCTATTGTTTGAGAATAAATTAGTATGTCGTCGATAAATACTTGTACAAACTTTTCCAAGTATTCGCGGAATACCCCATTCATTAAAATCATGAATACGCCCCGAGAATTCATCAATCCAAATGGTAAAGCAATAAACTCATACTGTTTGAATCTCATCTTAAATGCGGTCTTAGGGATATTTTCCTCCTTAATTTGCAACTGATGATATCTCGATCTCAAGTCAATATTTGAAAACATCGTTTCTCTTTTCATCTAGTCAAATAAACTTCAATTCTTGGAAATGGATACTGGTTCTTGATTGCGGCCTTGTTTAATTAACGATAGTCAATGCAAAGCCACCATGATCTGTCCTTCTTTCTTACAAAAATCACTGGTGCTCCCCAAGGCGACACACTTGGATGTATAAGTCCCAAGTCTAACAACTCCTTAAATTGCATCTTTAACTCTCGTAATTCATGGGTCAACATCCTCTATAGCGTCCTAGCAATCGGTTCTCTTCCAGGTTTCAAATCTATGGTAAACTCTAATTCTCTTTCTTGTGGTAAACCTAGTGGTTCCTTTGGAAATACGTTGGCAAATTCTCATACTACAGGAAAGCTTTCTAATTCTTTTGTGTCTCCTTTTTCTTTAAGCGCCAAGATAATGTATAAATTACATCCTGTGTGCATACTTTTTTGTAATTGTAGGGAAGAAATAAATCTCAATGACACTCCTTGGTTTCTTCCCACAATTACTCTACTCTATCCCAAATCATCTGTCAAACTTAACCGTTTCATCTTGCAGTTGAGTATTGCATCGGGCGTTTCTATCGATTCCATTCCAATTAAAATGTTCTAATATCCTAATATTATGACATAAAGGTTTACACTTGTGATGAAATCTCCCAAGTTAATGTTATAATCCTTAACTTTTTCTCCAACCCTTTACTTGGCACCAGATGCCATTTCTACAAAACTAAATTCATCTTGTTCGACTACCTTCACCTTAATTCTTTTAAGCACAACACTAGATATAAAAATATCAATATTTCTTAGATCTATCAAAACACTATACTATTTATCAACTATTGTACATGAAGTCTTGAGCACTGTAGACTGATGCTTAGCCTAGAGGTTATTCACCGCTGCACGAATCCCGTGGGCCTTGCCCAAATATCCAATTGTTATTGGTCATGTTGATCCGACAACTCCTTCGTTCTCAATAAGACAATATCTTTGGTAGTGGGGCTCCCCACACGTCCAACATCCATTCTTCAGACCGGTGCTCCTAGTTCCAAAAGAAGGAGTTGCTAGCCTAGGAGTTTGTGGTCCTGGTTTGTTTTGCGAAACAGATTTAACTGCTATTGTTTATGCGGATAAATTTGTTGTTGTTGCTGTTGTGGTGCTCTGTATGGAGTCCTATGTTGAGGAGTATGTCAGTGTGGTGTCAAGAATACAGGGCCTTTGGTCATATCACACTGCCCAGAAGTATGTCTATCTGGTGTCTGATGTTGCGACTCTCTAGGTGGTGCCTGTCCTGTCTGCCTGGAAGGAATCCTGCCCTGATCCCCACTGTTCAGCTCTTCTTCGGCAATGATATCCTTTTGAACTGCATTGTGCAATGTCTGAGGCATCAAGATCCTCACTTTCACATGAATGTTGAAGTTGAGACTGAACAAAAACTTGTTAACCTTTAATTTCTCAGTGTTCAAATGTGGAGCATATATGAGTAGCTCCATGTACCTGGCCTCATACTCCATAATTATAAGACTACCCTATCGTAAGGCGTTGAACTCATTAAGCTAGTGCTCAATAAATTCATCTGATAAGTACCTCTCTTAGAATCATTCCTCGAACAATTCCCATGACACATCCTCAATGACCATGTTCAGTTGTGGTAAGAGTGTCTTCCACCAAATAAGCACACTCCCTTTCAGTTGAAAGACCTCCATGTAGACTTTCATGTTGGAAGTGTAATCACGTAGTGCAAAGCACGTCACCATATTCTCCAACCATGCCTCGGCGGCTAAGTTGTTCGTGGCACCCCAAAACTCAAGAAATTTCACCTTCTCGAGTTCTCTGTGTATACTACTACTAACTACTGGAGGGATCTGCGAACCCTCATTGGGCACAAAACATTTGCCCTCGTCTCGATCAAGGCAGTTGATCAACGCCTTAGACATCCTCTGAAAGGATCTCATCATACCTACCACATCTCCCACTGCAACCTGCTTCTGCTCCCGCTCAATAGTCTACTCATCTCGTTGTGGAGAAAATCCCTCTAGCGTGGATGCACTTGGAGGAAGTGTACCTCTCCCTCCCGCACCACGACGTCTACTCATCCTGCGTTCTCTAACCATGATACCTATCATGCATAAAATTCAATTTGTATTAGCAATACATCTTTAACTATAAATTAAAAACGATGGAAGGCGTAATGGGTCCGGTGTCGCAGGGTTGAACCTACTCTAATACCATATGTAACAACCCCCATAACTAATAATTATGATAACATGTACACACTTACAATTGAGAAATATAACATAGATGAATATATGTATTTTTTTTTAAAATTTATTTTGTATCAATTACGTCAGCTGTAAGTTTTAATAAACACAAGCGCCTAGATGTGAAGTTCATTAATCACCTTAAGTAAGTAATCACATAAATTAATTTATATTCCTTAACATACATCCTTAACATACTCATTGTAAATACCAATATGAATATTAATAAACGATAATGTCTAAGCATGGGATCTAAAAGTTCCTATTTATAAACTTGTAAAGATTAATTTCTTTTTAAAAAACTGCACACTTTAATATAAGTTTTGATCTTAAATAACCAATTATATTAAGGGTAAAGGAATTTATAACATTAAGACATACACCATTTAGGAAATTACTCTATTATTAAATAATAGATTTATGAATTTTATACATTTAATTCCATATATTTTTAAACGTCTCTTTAGTAATTATTGGTAAGCGATCAATTAATAATTCTTAGTATACAACCAATTAAACGTTTACTAGCAATTTGGCGCACTCTTCCGAGCATGTGCACCCATTAGAAATTCAATTCCATTATGCCAATCCCATGGTGATTTGAAATCCTAAATTAATTTTTTCTAAGTCTCTAGAGGACGTGCACATCGCTATTACCATTAGATAAGGTTTGCATTAATTTGCAAAGTCCCCTGGTTCTGAAAGACTGATATTAATAAAATGCAATCAAACTTCGTTATGGAGCTCCCAAAGGCGCGTAAATTCTTATGGATACTACTGGTCAATCTATGTGATCTCAAGGTCCTCCTTGGCGTTAATTGCTACATAATAATTAATAAATACTAAATACTTAACCTAAGAAGCACTCAACTAAAAGTCTAACTATTTATCTTAAGGGAACTCCACATGCCGCGAGTTGCTTACCACATACTTAATATATATAAAGGCACATATATTGCATACTGACACTAAAGTTTTACCCTTTTTTTTTTTTTTCCAAGAATTTTTTTTCTCAAATTTATATAAGGTATAAATTCTTTTACAGAAATTGAGTCCTGTTGAAAAATAAGCAAAATCGATGCACCAATTTGAGATAGAAGGAGTGATGCACCAAATCGTTTTTATTTATTTTGGCAACACAAATATCATTAATGTTATGACAACTTCACCAGATGTCAATTCAGTGGTTACACCGTCACGCTCTGGTTGAAACGAATCCTTCGTAAATTAGTTTAACTAGAACTCTACTCACTGTCACCTTTAAACATATGCGATGTTCCTTAACTGGACATTTGAAGGGAACCTTAACTAAAAATAGACCCCGAATCATTTAATCTACACAGTTAGTTAATTATTTACCAATAGTTGTATTATTATTACTAGAAGTCATCTTTGTTCCACGGGGTACAAAGATGACTTAGTAAGGATTTGTTCATTAACTACCAGAATCACTGCTCGAGTCAGTAGTAGGGTAAGAGTCACAGAAAATTTAGCTGAGTAAGGTGGAATAATCAAGGTGGATGGACGCATCGTCGAGGTTGACGACAACAATTGAAATGGATAAATCCCTTGGTTGATTTTCTTAAGCATGACCATCAATTTTTTTTTTGTCTTTTTCCACAACAATTGAATTAAATAATAGAGAACGATTTTAGCATGCAATAGTACCATTCAAATTGTAAATCGACTTTCTAAAGACAACATCACATGCATAAGTACAATTTAAATTGTATGTTGACATTCCAAGAACAATATCACATGCAATAGATCAATAAAATCACAATTCGTCCTTCTGAGAACAAATTCTCATGAGGTACTATTGTCTATTGAAAACCGAACTTCTAAATTTTCATGAGAAAATCCTTGGGTACATATATCTATACCTTTAAAAGTTGAAAATACAGTCTTATTATTTACAATCATAATTCATGATACGTATATAATGTATAGGTGCATAAATAGTTTGAAGGAATGGTTGTATAATATTCACAGAAAAACAACATTTTCTCAACCAATGTATTCCAGAATCATAACCCCTTTTCTATAAAAACCATAAGTAACACTTTTTACCATACGAATTCAATAATCATTTAGTGAAAGAAATAATATTCTTTCTTCCACTATAAACATACAACTTATCGATTAAAAATATACAATAAATTTAACAACCGAATACTGAGGCCAGATGCTTGTTGATCTATGGAGATGGTCCTCAATTTGATCTCGACGTTACACTCCTTTCCTTTGCTTGCTAATCATTTGAATTCACCGGTACCTCCCAGACAACACTAGGGGTACTCTTCTTCCCCCTTAGCCCCTCGAGCCACAAAGGGGCCACAACATAGAAAACCAAACACAATAGCACTAACTTTCCCTCGCAAGGAGAGGCTTCCACCTCCTTCAACAAGTTTGCAATCCCAACTCTCCACAAGTAAACTAGTCAAGAAATATTTTGGTAGCATATCAATACTTCCAAAAATGAGTCCTTCTCTCTGCCTCTCCCTTTCATTTATAGAAAAATTAGAAATGACACGTGTCCTCTCATGCACAAATAATAATTATTTTTTATAAATTAATCAAGGATTATTCACCCACTACACTTGTCACAATCTCCCCAAGTTGCACATGTTAATTCCCCCTTTTTTTTATTTAATTAGACATTTTCCCTCACATTCCCCAATTTGTTCCTATTTTTCCTCATAGTTGCCTCTTAGTTCCCCAATCCCTCATTTATTTTGTGTCCCTTAACTAAATTTAAGTTTGAGTTGGATTAGGAGTCTTCTTTTAGTTATGATTAGTGATTGATTGACTCAAGATACTACTCTACGTGGACCACATATTCTCTCATACTTTTATTTTCTTTTTATTTAAAAATCACTTTTATTATTTTCATGTGCACATGTGCATCTACCCAACTTTATTTTTATTTCTTCTTTTACTTAACTTACTAGTCTAATTCCATTCATTCCCTTTTAATGTTTTAATTTAGTCAAACCTCTTAGACTTAGACTCTTTATCAGTTTCCTTGATTATAATTTAATAATCAATTTTATGCTCTTTCTAACAATGTCTAAGTATTTTATTTTAATTTTCTAGGCCTTCTAGATTTTTGTTGACTCGCATTTTGTTTGCACAACGTGCCCTTCAAGACACACTTTCATGCTCCAAAGGTGCCATTCACCATTGACTAGTTTGGAAGTTTGTCAGACACTTGGATTCAACACTCCAATGGTTGACCTTGTGAGAGACTAAGAGATTTTTTGAGGAATAAGGATTCCGCCTTATTGCGTGCCCCTTATAATTCTTCATGAGCAACTGTCTTAGTCTTCCCTCATGACATTGTGGACCTCTCATAACGAGGTAATTGATGGGTAAACTATATACCTTAATTTCCCTCAGTTAAATTATCGACCAGGGTAAGTAAACTTAGAGTTGTGACACAGTATGAGTCAAGGTAGGGCAAGGGTTAATTGCTTATGAGGTTTTGGAAAGTGGATTTATCTAGGCAAGAAGATGGTTTATCCTAGGGATCAATACTCTATATTCAATTTACAATTCTATTTTAGAAGAAGATTATAAACAAACTTAACTCTGTTTGGATAGTGAGCTTTTTAAAAATATACAAAGCAATATATGATTATGAACAATGAGCTCATTAATCTAAGTAAGCAATCCTTGAATAGAAACACACTATCTTTCCTTAAACGCAACTCTTTGAAGTGAACTTTATTCTTAAAGAATATTTTCAATAACTCACAATTACTTTTATTCTACAGAAAATAAACAACATCATTACACTAATCTTACTGACTGAAAGTAAACAACATCACGGTGACATTTAAATATAGTGGTTGTGTCTACGATGGATAATTATATCACGATGACACCTTAGCACTACTGATAATTCAAATGGGATGCACGCAATATTGACTTCTACATAGATGTGTATGGTAGAGATAAAACAATCTAAGGAAAACCTTTCCATTAAAGAAATATTAATTGATTAATACATATTCTTGTAATTAGCATAATCTATAAACATTATTCAAAAGAGATTTGAAATTAGCAATTGTCCTATGACACTGATATTGGAAATGTTCTAACACAGAGATAATAATCTATGTAGCCCCGTAGGGATTAATTTAAACCATAACTTAATGATTAATAGATGACTGTTATGTACACTATCTAGATGACCAATCTGTAAAGTAAAATACAATTCATGTGAATGATAAAAGAAAGATATGTATATATATAAACAATTAGATGGTCAAGAGAATGTATATGTCAATGAAACACAACCTAAGTAAATAACCTGCATAAGAGAGTTATACATAAAAGAATGCACAGTTAGATGTCCCGATATGGAAAATTACAACTAACCTACAAATCAGATAAGGAAACACCACTTAAATAAACAACTTGCACAAGAGAGTTATATATGTAAATATGACTATAAAACAAGTTAAAAAAACTCACAAACTATTGGTGGGACCCCTAGGTAGTCGTGGTACTACTCCAGCTTAAGAAACAATCACGACCTCAATGCATCAAATTGTATTAATATCATAATTGAGTTACAGGAGAAAATTCAATACAATATATATATTATCATGGTTGTTCTCGTTCTGAAAGACCTCCATTATTTAGAGATTTTAGATACAACTGAGAGGTCGACCACTGAAAGGGCCGACACTCTCCTACAACAGAAATCATTAAGAACTAGTAACAAACAACATCTTCTAGAAAACTCATGCGCTCGAATATAGGCCGAACACAACTGTTTGAATCAAAATGTAATGAGACCCATAACTAGAGGGTTTGAACAGGTATGAAAACCATGTTTCACATTCATCAGGAAAGGACCTCCGATATGCCAACCCATAAAATTATTGCGCTCTGAGTTCCGTATTGAGGGCAAGATTAAGGGCCAGATCGAGGGTCAGATCAAGGGTCAGATCGAGGGTTAGATCAAGGGATGGATTGTGTTTTTGACCTGCTTCAATCAAAATACAAGTGTTAATGGATTGCTCTCATTCGATTGAGGATAAAATCATCAAAATAAATACTACACATACCTTATGTTGATCTATAGAAAATTGATGGAAGAAACCTGATAATACCTTCAAAAAGGGATAATAGAGGTATGAATTGTATGATTCCCATGTGCAAAAAGAGACTTGGAATGAGGAAAAAAATGGTCAAAACATGGAGTCATCATCTCCCCCACTCCCGAGTAGTTGTAGGTCCCTCTACAACATAATATGAGATTGCCAAAAAAAATGGTCATACCCTTAAGGCAGTGATTCGAGGGAGAAGATGAATCACTCTTTAGGTACAATCTCCTCATACTTTGAAGACTTATTCCTGGACTTCCTTTGATGCTTAATCTCATCCTCAAATCACAATTAGATGTAGTCATGTGGTCAACTAGACGTTGTAAAGAAGTGACCTGGGTCTGTAGGACACCATTGTCATCTTGAATATGACGATCCAAATTTTCATATTCATGAAGACGCTAGGTCAATTTAGCATTCTCTTGTTGTAATTGTTCGATAGTAGGAGACTGATTAGGCTTCAAGGTAGAGGATGGAACATGTTCAGTCGCTGATGTGGATAGTATGTCACACTTTATGAAAGGTATAGAATCTTTAGGAGAAGGTGTGACAGTGGATTTTTGACAAAGATCATGCGTTATAGGTTTAGAATTGATTTTCTTAGCAGGCTAAGAGTCTCCTGCAGAGAATTATTTAAGATTTTTATGGGGACTTTTATGATCAGAGGGCGATGAGGACACCTGGATTGGGTCAGAAGTAGCAGGAGGTTGCTTTTCAAATTTACTAACCATACTGGAGGTGCAAATTCGAGATGACTGAATTTTGATCCTATTAGCACCACGTTTCTTTGTAGGAATTGGAGGGAGAATGTGTGAAAAATATCCATGTATCCTTTTCTTTCTAGTAACAATAGCATCTAAAAATGGTTGAGGGTTAATAACAGGTTGGCTAGCCTCCGAGAAAGAGATAAAATTTTTATGATTTTTGAATTTTGAAGGCTGCAGACTAGTTGGTAGATTTTTGGACTTAGGAGGACAAGGGTGAGATTGAGGCTCAAAATTGACTGCTCTCTTGACTGCTTTGGTTGTCAAATGGGGGTTCAAAAATTGGTAAATAAAATCATCCCAGGTTTTGTTTTGATTCTTTAGTTCAGAGACAACAAGCAATTTGATAAGGCCATGGTGAAATAGACTATGGATAGGGTTTTCTACATTTTTTCGAACTTGAGAGGACATCTTCTCAAGACTCTTCAAGAAGAAAAATAGAAAATTCAGAGGCTTACCGAACTGAAAATGAGCCAAGAGGTGAAGGTGGCAAATCTTTAAAATAGTGTACTTACCCTCACAGGTGATTAAATTGGTGATGATGACCAGAAGGTTGAGAAACTCATCCTTAATCTAGCTCTGAAAGTAACCCTTAGCTCCAGAAAAATTCTGAAACTTTGGTTTAAAAACATGCTCATAGGTCTGTTGTGGCAGCTTGTAGTTTTTGAACCACCAGTCACCAAGGTGCATGAGCTTTGTAGCGATGGAAATTGATTCTTCATTCACTGGAAAGGTAAGAGACCCAATATGATTCGTCTTACCATCAAACCCAAGAGAAAACTGCAAGGATACACCATCATCGTTCCCTTGCAAACTTGCAAGGAACGACCCCCATCCTGTGCAAAGAAAAACCTCTATGCAAGCCTTGAATTCTAGGATGGCCAAAAATTGGTTATACAAATAGGGTTCATATAATTTTGGCATGGCTACAGAGCAGGAGATGGATGATAATCGGGACAGGAAGAGGAGACAGAGTTCTATGTTCCAACGCAAATGATAAAGGAGGGTCGAGTTGTGGGTTCATTTGACACATATGAATGCCATACATAGTAATGATTATGCAAAGATTTGAATTTTGAATGATATCATACTTGGAAATCTTACTCTTAACAATCATATTGCATGATAGGTTTGATCAATGTCCAAGTAGAAAACTTGGACATTATGATAGTAAATGTATAAAATAAATCATAAGTTTAAATTCACCTCTTAGCAAGTGTGAAAAATAGATATAACACCTTTAGCAAGTTTAATTCACCACTTGACAAATGTAATTAGATTCCAGTGATTTTACCTGAACTGAAGCATTAAAAATCGCATTCACAGTTAGAAAACTTCATACAATACCTCATCCAACACTCCATCTGAAACTCCATCTAGTGAAAATTATACGGTAGTAAGCATGTATTCGCCCAGATTGCTAGGACTGGAAGACTCCTGGATGCCAGCGTGAATGAGAGGGTGGATATGATTGTAGTATCCATCTTAGTTTCCTTTTTCATTGATCTGTAACTACCACAAAGAATAATTTGGTTTAATCAGTCCTCCCTTGTATTGGACATAAGCAGAGGCCCAAAAACTCTAAATTATGATGTAAGAACAACCTTATCACCCATACACTTAAGAGGTTACAAAATTATTCCAACAATATATAGTTAATCAAATAACAAGAAAATCTGAATGACTGAAGACATAATAGCCCGAGATATTGCAGAAAATAGTTTCATGGCAAATATATATATATATATATATATTGTCAATGACATAATTTGACAGAAATCCTATTGCCTCTTCTCATAGACTTGCTATACAAATGAAAAGTTTTTAGCTCAGGAAACCCCTCCCCCACTCCTATATATATATTTAATGACATAAATTGACATAAATCCTATTGCCTCTTCTCATAGACTTTCTATACAAATGAAAAGTTTTTAGCTTAGGAAACCCCTCCCCCACTCCTAAGTATTGTGACATTTCACAATCAAAGATATAGGAAATTGGTTAATCCTTCCAATATCCTAAGATTTATAGATTCCAAGTGTATAGATAAATTTCACATATTAGCCTAGCAAAACGGTTAAGAACATGGCCCCACCTGTAAGACAAAACATATTACATATAGTTAAGAAGAGTTAGGCAAGAGAGTCTTAAGATCATATTCAAGTTAATCCCCAATGGAAAATTGATGGAGTTCATTTTCCTTTTCTTAACTATGCATACTTATTTCCAGTCATTCCTACAAGTAGTGTCGTACATTAGGACAAGTTTTAAAATCAGAAATTGATCTTTATTTATTGTTTTCAAATCATCACCCTCTCTAGGTAGAATTCCCCGCTTCTAGCAAGATTTTTCAATACTCCGACGGGTTTACCTAGTCATACATAGGTCGGTACCCGCTTCCAACAGACCCATTTAGTATCCCGACGGGTTAGCTTCTTACACCCTTTTTACAGCAGAGACTGGACCTTACCACCATCTTTAAGATTTGTATATGAATGTTACTTTTTTCAAGAAGATGGGGAGGGAGCTCTAAAAATATTTTTACGGACTGGGATGGTATTTAAGTTGGAGGGTGATTCTTTTTTATGTATTATTTTTATATATTATCTTGATGTAAGGCATACTTAAGTGGGCGTAACCAATCTGAAGATATGGTACAGTCAAGCATTTTTAATGTGTGGTGGATGGTACCATTGGAAAATAATAGAAAGGTATCTATAGTCCCTACTTACTTTCTTCCATTTGAAGTTATATTGATGTTTTCATGGTTAACGACTAGTTAGACCTTCTTGCTACTCTTTTTATAAAGTTACTTTACTCACCCACTCAGAGATCTGGATGGATTGTAATAGTAACCTCTAGGTTAGATAAGATAAATGTCACTTCCTTATATTTTTTGGTGGTTTTAGGGCTATGAGAAACTGCCATGAAAGATTCCTTGAGAGAAACGAAGATAGAAATCTTGCAAAAAGACTAAAAATGGTTAATTTAAAGCAAACAATTTTTAATCATGATAAAAAAAAGTATTCATTACTCAATTGGTTCTCAAGCAGATGATGAAATTTAAGTACAGTAACATCTTCTTTTCAAGTAAAATACTTTCATTTTTCTTTGTCTCCTTGAAATTGTCCACTTGTTTTTAAATGAATACCTGCAAATTTTTCTAAAACTACTTGTCAAAAACCACACCAAAAATATTTACATATGTACAACAAAAAATAAAAATATTTCAAGAACATGGAGAAGGAGAAGAAACTTCCTCGTCCACCAATGCGAGTTCCTTGTCAGCTTACATGACTTGCATAAAGTCTTCTTTAGAAACAGGTTTATGGTAAAGTTTAAGTCTATGCCCATTTACTACAAAAGAGACCCGTTCATCATCAATTGTTTTTATTTTTACATCCCCATTATCAAACATGATAACCACTTCATAAGGACCTAACCATCGAGTGGTAAGTTTACCTTTAAAATTTTTAAACCTCGAATCAAACAATAGAGCCCAATATCCATGTTGAAATTGCTTCTTTTTAATGAATTTATCATGCCATTTGCTTCGTTGGTTTTGAACTAAGATTGTCCTTTGGACAACATCCTGTCTAATTTCATCCAATTGTAAGAATCATTGTTTTTGTGTTTCATCTATATCTAATCCCAGTTGTGCAGCAATACAAAAAGTTCTTACTTGGAATTCAATAGATAAGAGTACTTGCTTTTCGTAAACCAGTTCATATGGGGTATGTCCAGTGGTGTTTCTCCATGTGGTGTGATATTCCCACAAAGCCTTTGGAAGTCTATCAGCCCAATCTCTATGGTGTAGTTGAAAATTTTTAGTCAAGATAGTTTCCAATACTTTCTTTGTTGATTCCACTTGGCCATTAGCTTGTGGGTGGTATGGAGAGGATTTACAATGTTTTATGCCATACTTTTCTGTTAATTCCTTCATCAGCTTAGAAGTAAATTGTGTACCCTGGTTCATGACAATCTCATGAGGAACACCAAAGTAGGTAAAAATATCTTCATAAATAAACTCAACGACAATTTTTTCAGTATCCCTAAACAAGGATTTTTCTTCTACCCACTTAGTGACATAATCTGTGCAAACAAGAATATAGTTATTTTTACGAGACATGGGGGAGATTGGTCCTTCAAAATCAAGGGCCCATTTCTCAAAAGCTTTGATCATAACCTGGGTATGTAAAGGAATTTCATCAGTTGATGTGGGTTTTCCTATCCTTTGACAACTATCACAACTTCTTACATATTTGGCAGCATTCTTAAAAATGCTAGGCCATTAGTATCTTGAATGTAAAGCCTTGTATGTTGTACATTTATTGGAAAAATGACCACCACATAGTCCATCATGACAATTTTGTAGGATTTCTTCTATCTCGTCTTCCCAGACACATCTACGAATGATCAAATATGGTCCAGTGCAAAAAATGTCATGGCCAACCCATGAGTAGTTAGCACTTTGTGTTATAATTTGACGTTTTTCATGAGGTGATAAATGAGCTGGTAATTCTCCAGTGGCTAAATAATTTTCCATATTTGCAAACCATGGAGTGTTTACAGAGATTTCAAAGAGATGTTCATCTGGAAAACTATCATCGACATGAATACTATCACCTTCATGTTTAATGTAATAGAGAAAGTCAACTACTAAGTTCTCTTTTCTTGGTTGGTCAAGGACAGTAATATTGAACTATTGTAATAAAAGGAGCTACCTAGTTACTTAACCATTGGTAATAGGTTTTTTCATGAGAAATCTAATGGCATAGTGATTTTTATGTACAAATACCTCATATCTTGTGATATAATGGAAAAACTTGTTGATGGCATGAACGACTGTTAAGAATTCTTTCTCAGTGACTATATAGTTCATCTCAACAAGATTCAAGTTCTTACTTACAAAGTAAATGGAATAATATTGTCGGCCTTCTTTTTGTACTAACACTCCTCCTATTGCAGTATCAGAGGCATCAATAGATATATGGAATGGAAGGGCCCAATTGGGTCCTCTAAGAACTGGTGCCACATATAGTTTAGCTTTTAAAGTTTCAAAGGCAGTTTGACAATGGTCATTCCAAACAAAGTCAACATCTTTTGTGAGCAATCCAAACATTGTTGCAACAATTTTCGTAAAATTTTTGATGAATCGTCGGTAGTAACCGACATGTCCAAGAAAGATTCTCACCTCTTTTGGAGTCTTTGGAGGTGGTAGTTTGACAATTACTTCAATCTTAGAAGGATCCACTTTAATCCCTTCAGATGAAACATGATGCCCTAAGAATTATCCTTTAGTCAATAACATATAACACTTCTCATGACTTAAGGATACATTCATCTCTTAACATCTAACGAGAAATTTCCTTAGGTTATCTAGGGATTTTTGAAAAGTATTACCATATACTGTAAAATCGTCCATATACACTGTCGAGGAAAAGATATGAAATGATCTTACTCAAGCATTTTCAGATTCTGCTTGGCTAAAGAAAAGTAGATGGGAATGTCACCCTATGTTTATAGCCATAAAAAATAATATCCTAACTCACAAGTATTGATTACAAGTGCTTAGGATAGTCTTTTTATAAATAAAAGCTTGCTGGAAAATTCATTGTTTATGTAATTTTTTGAATATAACAATTGCTTAAATAAATCTAGAGACATAAGTAAAGACACCAAGATGATAATCAAGACAGATGAGACATAAAAAAATCCTTTATTTCATTCCAATTCATCAAAGAGTCATTCTCTTTACAAAATTTCGTCAAGAAGTTTTGGACCAAAGTCAAACTTAGACGTCCCCGATGAAACATACAAAAGGACCTCTGACAGAAAATAAAAAACTGAACTCTAAAATCTGGATCATCTTGCCATAGATTGTTTCCCACTCGACTTTGCACAATAGCCTTTGTCTGTCATGAAAAATAATTCACAAACAGACAAGTCTACACAGACTATCAAAGATAGATCAACACCTCTGAAAAATAAGTGTCTGAATGATGTAATTCAGCCCTGAATCTTGCTATCTACAATAAGACCCTGCTATCATAAAAAAGAAGTAGTCTTATGATAAATTAAGGAATGAATGAAAACTTAACTATCTCAACATAAACTCAAAGATCAAACCTTAGTATGCTTCTCCTTCTATCCTCCTCTTGTTCCTCCCTTTCCTTTTTCCTTTAAGCAAATTAGAATTGGTTGAATTAGTTGAACTACTTCATTAGTTAAGTTAACTAAAACTCAACCAACTTTTTAGTTAGGGGGGAAAGTAATAAATCATAATAAGGGTTTTAAATAAATAATAAATAGTAGGTGGGACCCCTTGTAACTCCCTTTATCTCTTAACAATCATAACATATCTAGTTAATTAAGAAAAACACCCCTCCTTGTGAGTCCCATCATCACATTCATATTTGACAATTTATCTCATTGATATTTGAAATTATTTAAAAAAATATATTACTCATATATCCAAAGAAAACGTGTTGTCCAAAACTTTTGAAGTCAACTGTCATCAACAATAAATAAAATAAAACTCAAAAACCATATTTTCCACTATGATATGCAATCCTTCCTTGATTGTTGCTGTCACCCTTTGATTTCTCTGAATTTGTCTTTGGCTGCACTGAGCCTTTAGGACTAATCTCGTTGATGACATGAGAACAATCATCCCTCAAATGCATCAAGGAAGACACAGATTTATCAAAGCCATTGGAGGGTGAGGAAGGGGCAACAATGGATTTTCCTTTGTCAGGGGCATGGTGGGCCTCGATTTTCAACCTTTTGCTAGCATGAGAGGACTGAACCGGTGAGTGGACAAGTGCATCTTGGAAAATATGATTGATAGGCAGGGGAGCAGGTAAGGACAAATTGGGCCAGCCACGATGTTGGGAGAATGTCGGGTGGACAATCTCTTGCCATCCGTCGTTTTCGGGAACCTTGGGTTGCAATGAGACATGAGGGGCTTGTGGAGCTTGGAATACCAGGGGCTTGTGGAGCTTGGAAGGGAGGCCTTTCAGGCCTAGGTTGTACCACTCCTTACCCAATCCAATTGAGAAATCCAGCCTGAAATAACTGGCCTAACTCTTGCGAGTCAACATCAAAGTGTATGGAGAATCTTGGCCTTCTTGGGCCTTTGTTCCAATTACCTCTCCCTCAGTTGCCTCTTCCATGGCTACCTCGGCTGAAAAACTCATTCCTGCATGCATGATTGATTAACAAATAGTTCCTTTAACAACCATGCATGAAAACTCCTTAAAAATATGAAATAGATTTTGGCTCAACAACATATCAGGCTCATGCAATCCAATCCATACAAATTGTTTAACTGTTGTCAATGAGCAGGGGGTGAACAAGAGGTTCTAGGATATGCGAGGGGTTTGTATTGAGCGAAAAATGATAAAATGAGGGGGAAAAAACATGGTTACTGCTCAGAGTGAACACACAATCAACTGTAATGTAAACCAATGAACATGTCGTTGTAATCTATCCAAGAAACTATGATTTCAAACTATTACAATACAAAATTCTCTTACTGTAATTAAATTCTAGGAACATGGAGTGAAAAATGGATATGGGAAGGCGAGGGGATTGTAATTAGCGAAAAGTGAAATAATGGTAGGGAAAGAGAGTGGATATTGTTCATCAAATTAATTAAGTAATCCATAAAACCATTATATATCAAATGTAAAAGGTCCAACACCAACCAAATAATCACTGTGATCAAATGATCAACTACTGTGTATAATTCAATCAATTCTATGCATTAACTTGCTCATTGTTTGTCATCAAATATTTAATAGATTGTCATCAAAACAAGACATTATGCATTCCACAACAACCTATAGAGGAGTTTTGTTTCTTCTCATTTATCCATTTAATATTTTAAGACAATTCCCAAATGAATAAATAGTCACTTATTTCCACTTTGTTCAATGTCAACTCATCAACCACTGCCCACGAATTATTTCAATCATCAAATACAGACACAAAAATAGTGCCCGATTTCGTCATTTAATTCATTTAATAATTAAATTGTAATGAGATTATAATGTCACAAAACCTGTGCCTATCTCTGCTACGATGCATGATATTCATCAACACACATAATAGACAACCAAATACAACCATCAATATTTTAATTGCAAAGATCCTGACTTTCCATTTAAATTCACAGACAACAATCACCATTCAACTCATACTATGTTGTGAAATACACAGACCATTCGACAAAACACAAAAGAATTTATGTGACTGTACAGGTCCAATCACTCTGAATCTAAACATCCACAATTTTGGGCTATCAATCCAATACAATGAGGGAACAATAGTATGCCCGATCTCATCACACAAATTGATCAAATTGCAACAAAACCATATTGCTTAAAAAACCCGTGACCCTCTCTGATGGTGCAATCAAATAATATCCATAGCATATACAGTGGATGGTCATGCCATAATTACCATGATTGCAATACTTCCATTTGGAAATTTAAAACACATAGTCACAATAATCATTAACTAAACCTAACATGTTGTAGGAAGGCCACACATACCCACGCATCACGCACGAAGCATTGCTGCGAATTAATCAATTAAAAATAATGTTGGGTTAAAAATTCAATAATCACAATGTAAAAGACATCGGCTATGGATTCAATCCCATTTCTCCAATCAACCAATTAACCATAGTGAGCTTATCAATTTAACTGTTATAATAACCAATTGTAGTGACTAAATACCAATAACCAAAAGCCGTTGTCAACATAATCAACAGAGATGACCCAATGATAGAACATTGTCAACGATGCACCACCAACTCATAACCATCAACCATGTATCCAACAGGACATAACGGGTTCCCTTGATCAAAACCGGGCTTTGAGTAATCAAGGGTTCGCCCTGTGGACCAACACAGGGAGATTGTATTCAACACCCAACATCGAGTGAGAACCTCCGAGACCAATGGTGCACACATAGGGTATACCACCAATGACTTTGCAGATAGGGTGACAGTTCACGAGGTAGGAGAGACTATGAACAAAGGAGCAAAGTCTCCATTTTGGTCTTGTAACAACACTTAGAACACGCAGGGTATAACCCTCATGGTTTTTCCAATCAACCAAAGAATGTTGAGATAAATAGAGCTGAGAAATAGAAATCATCCTTAAGCAAGCCATTTGGAATAACATCCATCATAATCCTCTGTGCAAAAATTAGTAATGTGAATGAACCCATACCCAAGTGAAATAATACGTAGTGACACAAGGTGTTTCAAATCCAGAAACCCCATAACAACAAAACCACTGGGTATGGTGATAAGAAAGCATGGAGACAACCGATCAATATGGACTGAATGAAACCCTTCAACCAAGACCAATAAGGATGACATAGAGCCTTCATGGCCTTTAACACTGAGAATGATCAATGAACTGTGACTTCAAACATTATTGCAATGGAAACCACACCAACTAAATAATCCAGTAAATATCACAATTTTACAAAGTTTCCAATCTTAAGAAAAGCACAGACCCATACATCACCGAGCCAATATCTATTTCATAACCAGAGTGGGTTCATGGATGGAGAAAATGCATACCTATAACCAAGAAAACCTTAAAACGCGAGCTTGGCCGAGAAGTTCTTCCTCTGCTTGAAAATCGGAACTTAACCACAACGATCACAATTGAAAAATAGCCAAGCCTTGGTGATGGCTAGTGGGAGGGGTATGGAGTGACGTGCAATAAATGCACATTGCCTTATCCATCATTCATTTGTCACAATTAGAACCAACACATAATAGGCCTTATCCATCGCTAATATGACCAAGTTTTCATCAATCATGTGGGACTCTGTAAGCAGTGTCGAACAACATCATAAACATAAAATAAGAACAAGATTTGATCTCCCAATCTACAAGGGGTTCCCACCTACTAGTATTATATATCTTGTTAGCTTATAATAATAGGCTTTAGCAATACTTTACGGGAAAAATCCTTGTTTACGATTTTAATCGTCAACATACACTTCCACACAGTCATGAATGGGATCAACAAATATCCCTAATAATGCTCGTTGGAATGTGGCAGAAGCGTTACACAGACCAAATGGTAGGACCCTATAAGCATAAGTGCCCCAAGGAAAAGTGAAAATAGTCGTGTCCTGATCCTTAGGTGTTATTAGAATTTGATTGTATCTGCTATATCCATCAAGGAAGGAAAAGTATCGTTTTCCTGACAAAGTATCCAAGACTTGGTCAATGAAGGGAAAAGGAAAATAATCCTTAAGAGTGGCCTTATTAAGTTCCTGGAAGTCAACAAATATTCTCCATTTTCCGGTTACTTTCTTCGGAACTACTACAAGTGGGGACACCCATTTGATGTCATAAATTGGATAAATAAACCCAACATTCAATAGTTTATGTATTTCCTCCTTCACTATATCTTTTAGTGTCAGATTCATCCTTCTCTGAGGTTTCCTAACATGTGTTACTTCTTCCTGGGTATAGATATGATGTATGCATGTGTCGGGGTGTATGCCCCACATATCAGTGTATTCCCAGGAAAATGCTCCTTATTGGTCTTGTTAGCACTAGGACTCACCCTCAGATTGTAGAGAGGATAAGCCCAATACTCATCAGAGTATGTGTAAATGTAAATGAGTTTTTAAAGGTCAAATGGACAAGACTCAGAATAGTAATGATTTAACTTAGAAATCTGGGCTAGCATGCACAAGCAATTGAGGTCTTGATTAACTTCAGTCAATGAATGAGAGTAAAAGTGAATAGAAGGAAGATTTTGGTGAGGGAGGTGTAAATTTATGCTATTGACATCAGGTCCTCAAGAAGGAAAAGGAGGAAAAACTCGAGCTATAGATATTCTTGAATTCAAAGTTTAAAGAACACTGAAGAACATCATAAGTACTATAATCAAACATTCATCATAATACAACTATAACAATCTCATGTGAATCATTCAATCATGAAAAATTTAGCATAAGAGGCAACAAGATGGAATAAGGGAAATTGACTTATATTAATAAAAAATTCTCAAGTCCAGTATATAACCAGAGAACCAATCTAATTAGTCAAAAATATTACAATAAGGGAGCCCAACTCAACCATTTGAACCCCCTTCATCATTTGGAAAATGTATTTATAACAAAAAGGAAATGCAACAACTAGAGGTGCGAGCTGACCTTCCTCCCATAGGATTATCCAAAAATAGTTATCAATCTAACACCTGTGCTAACAACTATTTAACAAACTTCTATAAAAAAGGAAACATGTTGGCAACCAATCCAACAAAATTTAAATGACATTGTCTCCCTTGATGTGCATTCCTTTACATTGCCAAGTGTCCTCCAGTGGTTAAATGTTGTCACCATGTTGCCACCTATGATCCTCACTCTTCTCCACATCATCAACCACCCAAAAGAGTGATGAATTCGAATCCCTTGATTCCATGTGTCATTTTGTAGCACCATTCAATAGCACGTTGGGTAGTGAATTTTGTAACGTCCTTGAAAAATAACTCTGCACATTTCATAGCGCTGATCCAAAACAGACTTGCAGTTTCCATAGCACCGATCCTGAATTAGCCTCTACAAATTTAGTAGCGCCACACCTCAAATAGCCTCTATGGAATTGGTAGCGCCATCACTGAAATGGTCCTACAGAATTGGTAGTGCCCATCATCAAAACAACTATGTGGATTTGGCAGTGCCACTGTGACACAATCCTGCAAAATTTGTAGCGCCACCGTTAAGTTCATCTTAGGAGATTTGGTAGCATTCTGTAGAAATGGTAGTGAGACTGTGTACTTCAGTTAGGAGGTTTCATAGCATTTTAGGTAGAAAAATGCAGGGCATGCTATATAGACAATTTTGTAGCGCCATGGCACTACAAAATATCTATGCCTTTTCTATGTGATGAAACCAATCCTTTAGAAAGCACAAAAACTTTAGCTAATTGGTTAGAAGCGTGTAGATGCTTGTATAGGTGGAAAAAATTGTACCTTCTTGATCACTTACTCTTTCAAAAAGAGACCACCCACAAAAATGGAGCTTATATCCCCCAATTATTTCATCAACCTAGCACTTCTGCTTGTTGAAGGAGAGATTCCTTCTATCATAACAACATGTTTTTCCTATGCAGTGATAGTATTCTTGACTACAGGTGTGCTCTTCTTCATTACCGGTTCCTCTCTTTCAATGGCAGCTTCTACTAGAACATTCAAATTCCTCTAGGCCAATTCATCCTTGAAGTGTTGCAATTCTTCCTTGAGTTTTCTATTTTGAGACCGAAAGCCTTTGTTTTACCTATAAAGGTTATTTAGTTGCTTACGGAGAGGCAGGGTTCTTCTTGCTGCAAATTTTTCTAGATCAAGGGTGTTGTTGTAATTGTCCATGAGATCCTTCATCTTTCTTATGTATTCCAAACTTTCTGCCTTCAAACAAGCAACCTCCTTCCTAGCCTCCCTGAGCTTTCTGATCAACCTTTTGAAAGTGTGATTACTAGGTGGAGTGTTGATGTTGATAACCTCAACATGTTTCTCAATGGGCTTGCCTTTGTTTTTCTGCTGCACAGAGGTTCTTTCCATCACCCCAATAGTCTTCTTGATGCCTTTACCCTTCTCTTTCTCCTTCCTTGGGACTGAGACCTTGGGTAATATTTCTGCTTCAACAACCTCCTTGAGGGATGATGATCTAGTGAAAGGCTTCTTGATATTTATGCTAGTTGTTGGAGAAGGTGAAGAGAATTGAAATTTTCTTCCCTTATTGGTTGTGGCTTTAGTGGATGAAGGGAATTCTTCCAATTCATGTGCAGGAGGAGGTGAAAAATCTCTCTATGGAGAATGATAGGACTCCCTCTCTGTTTCTTCAATTTCCTTGATGACTTCTTGGTCTTGAGGAGGGTTTTTTCTCTTTCTTTTCCTGGTTGTTCCTGCTGGAGAAACACTAGTATATGGTAAAGGACTTTGCATCTTAGACTGAGGAGTAGAAGATATGTCCAATTGCATGTGATTAGAAACGATAAACTGTTCCCAAGGAATGTTCCTCTTCTTCAATTCTTCCATCACCAACATCCTGATCAATCCAGAGTGAAAGACACTAGTGTCCACATCCTTGGACTTGGCTTGGACTCTATCAGACATCTTCCCCATGCTCCTCAAAAGGTAGAAAGGGATATTCATTTCATCTTTACCAGTAAAATGAAGCAAAAACCTTATATGTTATTGGTATAACATGTTAAACCTTCCATCACATGTACATTATCTCTGAATGATTTTCAACATCTTGTCAAAATCTTCAACTAGATGGCTTCTAAGCACTCCCTTGGACAAATTGTTTGTCTGATAATCTGGTTTGAGGAAGTCCTTGGAGAAGGAAACATTTAAATTCACGGTTTTAAACCATCTCTCACTAATATTAGGAATCCCTGTAGCTGCTAAAATAGAGGCTTTACACACCTAAAAATCTAGGTCTCCCACCTTAGTCTTAAGGCCATCAAAATGTAAGGCAAATTGCCTTGCCACTTCAGGATATCCCCTCTGCATGTTTTGGAAAAAAGAGAGGAAACCCACCCTTTGAAAAACCTCCCTGGCCATTGGCTTAACATCGAAAAGGTACATGTTTAAGGGTTCAATCCTGACAACACTTCCTACCTTGTGAGACTTCTTTTTCTGAGGTGTCTCCATGGGTAAAGACAAGGGATCAAAGGTTGTGGTATAGTGAGGGGTAAGGAAACAAACAAAGGCAAATCTCAAGATGGAAGAGTGATGATACAGTGAAATGAAAGGATTCTACAGGGGTCTTTGCAAGATACCAGATATATAAAATGTGCAGAACATAAATGAAATGCTAGAAATGACAGAATAACAATAAAATATCCAACATAATCTTCACAATACACATAAATGATATACATAATAGCAACATAAATAACACTTTGAATTAGATAGAAATGTTCACAGGCCTCTTCGAGGGGGCAACCTCCATTCGAGCAACGCTCTGTTACAATAATCTCCAAGCTAGGGTTTTCATACCCTCGACCCTTATTTATACTAAATATGTCTAT
>JZKD02S0168692.1:45959-70712 GCA_000966675.3 Picea glauca
CATGCTTTCTTGTTGTCTTCTAACAATATCTTGATGATATTTATAAGGCTCTTGTTAGAGGATTCTACCAGTCCATTCCCTTGGGGGTAGTAAGGAGTAGAATGAACCAATGTAATCCCATATTGTTCACAAAACTTGATCAATGGTTCAGCCTTGAAAGATGCAACATTATTAGTAACAATTCTGCGCGAACAACCAAATCTCACCATAATATCCTCAAGAAAACAAATGATTATCTTGTGGTAGGCATTCCTTATAGGGATGGATTCTATCCACTTGGTGAAGTAATCAGTGGCAGTCAAAATCCACCTATGTTTACCACTTGAAGCAGGATGAATTTCCCCAATAAAATCTAGGCCCCACTGCTGAAAAGGTCCTGAAGCTACCACAGGCTTCAATGGCAAAGATATGAGTTGCTTCTTTCCAGAATTTTTTTTGCACTTGACACAAGCTCTAATCTTTGCACAAACATCAGTAAAAAGGCTAGGCCAAAAATACCCATCTCTGAGGATCTTATAGGCTATGGTTCTCCAGAAGTGATGGCCCCCACATAAACTGTCATGAAAATCAGTCATAACCTTTTGGGTCTCTTGTGGATCTAGACATCTCAAAAGCATTCCTAAAGGATCTTTCCAATACAAAACTTGGTTAATAAGACAATATTTTATCTCTTTGAGCTTCAAATCGCTTACCTTGTTCTTTTCCAAACCATCACGAGGCTGTAACTTTTGTAGAAAATATATGATGTCCTTGTACCAAGTGCATTCTGCCAATGGAGGGCTGACTTGAGAATCTTTATTAGACAACTCGGATTGCTGATTTTCTGAGTTGATGTTTATTAAATTAACCCCCAAGGCTGTGTAATTTTATTTAGCCAACAACCTAGATAAACATTGGCCTTTAACCAATTTAGTGGGCTTTATTTCAAGATCAAATTCTAGAATTTTGGCAATCCATTTGCTCCTCCTCCCATCTATGTTAGGCTAAATAAGTATCTCTTTCATCGAGGCTGAAGAGCCATATGAAGCAAATTTTGAGTGCAACACATATACTATGAAATACTTGAGGGATTTGACCAAAGCATAGGCCTACTTTTCCATGATGTCATATTTTATTTCAACATCCCTCAATGCCCTTCTAAAAAAGGCAATATGATGCTCTAACCCTTTTGCATTTTTCTACAATAAAATAACAACTACTGTGTCAAATGAAGCAAAATAAAATATTAGAAAATCCTTAGAGTAGTTGGGGATGATGAGAATAGGTGCTTTAGTCAAATCCTTTTTGATTTGATCAAAAGAATTTCAAGACTCAATAGTCCATTTGACTTCATTTTCTTTCCTCAGCATGGTTGTGATATACTTTACCAATTCAAAAAAATTTGAAATGAACCTTCTCAGAATTGATTTTCCCCAAGAGAGATTGAACTTCTTTCTTGGATCTAGGAAGAGACAAGGTCTGGATGGATTCTACTCTTCTTGAATCAATTATTACCCCTTCAGCTGATACAATGTGCCCCAATAATTTCCCCTCCTTCATAGCAAACAATGGCTTCTCAGGATTGAGAGAGAGACCAAACTTTCTGCACTTCAAGAAGACCTTTTTCAAATGATGATAATGTTCTTTATCAGATTGTGAGAACACTGTAATTTCATCCAAATAGATGACTACAAACTTTTCCTTCTCCCCAATAAAGGCAATGTCCATGGCTCGCTGAAAGGTCGCTCCTGCATTCATCAATCCAAAGGAAATTTTAGCATACATGAATGTGCCCCAAGGAGTGGTGAAGGCTATATTCTCTCTATCTTCAAGCATGACATATATATGATTGTAGCCAGAAAATCCATCAATCATAGACATCCTAGATGGACCTGTCACCCTCTGAAGTATGTGATCCATCTTGGGTAAGGGGTAATTATATTTCTTGGAGCTTCTATTCAAATTTCTGAAATCGACACAAAGTCTAATTTCTCCATTCTTCTTTCTCACTGGGACCAAGTTAGCCACCCATTAAGAATATCTCAAAGGAATGATAATCTTGGCATCCAAAATCTTTTTTACCTCTTTTTCCATAATAGGCAGCAACATAGGATTTATCTGTCTAAGTTTCTGCCTAAATGGCTTGGTCTCTTCCTTCAAAGGGATCTTATGTTCAATGAAGCTTGTGTCACATGTTCTTAGATATTCATATGTCCAGGAAAACACATCAACAAAATATTTTAACAACTCAACATATTCAACCCTTGGTTCCTTCGAAAAGCTGCTAGTCAACTTGACATATTTTGGATCCTTCTCTTTACCCACATTACATTCAGTCACATCAACATTATCAGTCGAACCTTTAACCTTCACAGCCACATCATTTCTGTTGAACAATTTCTCCAAAGGAACTAGTCCTTTTGGAATATGGTTACTAGGCAACTGAACAATATGATGGTTAGCAATTTTATTTAGAAAAACATCAACATGAGGACTACTTTCAGTATCATGATCTTGATCAATATGCAAGGCAGAAAACTCATCCATGGTCTCAAGAAATATTTTAATCTCAAGATCATCCTTAAAAACATTCCAATGTTTGACATTGTCAAGTATAGAGGGTCTATACTTCACTTCTACATCATATTTGAGTTTAGGTGGCAAAGGGACTCCGAAATTACTTGCTGAAACAACCAAAGAATCAACCATGGTGTTCTCCTCTCTTGGAATAAATGAGATATTGAAAGCTAAGAAGAAACTGTCAACAAGATCCCAAACTTCATTTCTGTAAGTCCTTAGCCTGGGGTGCTTGGCTTGATACAGATTTTTTATTTGGTGGACAATTAATTCAGCATCTCCAAACACTGCTATCTCTTCAATCCCCAAGTCTTTAACAACCCTCAAACCCAAAACAAGAGCTTCATATTTTTCCACATTGCTTGTAGTTTCAAATTCGAGCTTGTAGGACAATTATATGGTCTCTTGAGTAGGTGAAACAAAAACTACTCCAAGACCAACACCTTCCTTAGAATAGGCTCCATCAAAAAACATCTTCCAAATAGAGGTAGTTGGAGGAGAATATTCACAAAAGGTAATGGATTGTTTTCTGATTTCAAGAGGAGGTTGAGGAGCATCAATGATCTGCAATACACTAGATCCTAAATTAATATCAAGTGCAAAAATAGGATGGTTGGTGGGGTTTTCTTCATCACTGATAATGTAGGCCAACTGAGCTTCCCTGTAAAGCCTTCTATGTTCTCCCCCAAACACAGGAATGGTGGCATATGTAAGGTCCATTTGTAAGGTTCCCCCAAGTATTTTTATCCAATATCTTGACAAGAGCATACCAAACTTAGGGGGGGGGCATCATCTACCACAATATACATGACCACACTTTTCATGGGAAATTGAAACAAAGTCACAAATAGATCTTTGATAATCCCAAGACACTTCACTTTCCCAGAGTCAAAAGAGTATAATTCATGGTAGGTTTTTGTAATTTTCAACCCAAGCTCATCCATGACTATTTTTGGCATGATATTGTGAGATGCCCCTGAGTCCATCAAGCAGTTATGCAACACCTTATCATGAATGTTCAATGATGTATAGAATGGAGGGGATGAATCATCTCTATATTCTATCAAAGCTCCTAAGATGACTGTTGGTTTTTCATCTTGAAGGTTGATTGAATCAGTGGAATTTGAGGAGGGTTCAGGTTGCAACATTTTGGAAAGATATTTTTTGAATTCCTCATTTTTTATCAGCTCCAAAAAAGGTATAGGGATTTTGATTTTTGAATCTCACTTTCAAAGATGAAGGAAGATGGAGATTTCATAATCTCCTTGACTTTTGGGCTAGGATTCTTAACAAAATCTTGAAGGATTTGTGCATCTTTTTCTTTGTTGCCAACTACCATAGCCTTGGCAAAATTTTCTGTTTTAGTGGGCTGATCAAAAGTGTCAGTCTTTTCTTCTTTCTTTTTGGATCTCAGATTGTATCTATTATGATTCTCTTTTGTTTTCTTTCCCTTACTCAATTTATTTATTTTATTATCCATTAGGGATTACTCATATGCAGATTGGGTCAAGTGAGGGGATGAAGAGGTATCACCTAGGAAATGGATTTCAAGATCAATTTCTTCATCCTCTCCTTCTTCATCAGAAACACGGTTGTTTTGGAGAGGGGTTTGAATTTTTTGATCATCCCTATCTCTATTTCTTGGATCTCTTGGAAGGACCTGAGGAGAATTATTTGGTCTTCTAAAGTTACCTCTATTATCATCATTCTGTGTGTTCCTATATGTCTGTTTTCCTGCAAGTTTTAACTTCTCCATTTTAGTAGAAAGTGATTTTACAAATTTTGTAAGTTTATCAACTTGAGAATGGACAACAGAGGAATCAAAGGTTGAGGCTTCAACTCTATTTTTTATCTTGTCCCTATCATATTTTCCCCTAAGTTTGTCATATGCCACTATGTTAGATTCTACCTCCAAGGTTGCATCTTGCATATGAGCTAAGAAGGCAGATCTTCTTTCTCTCAGTAGAAGGAAAAACTCAGGGTCAAAAGAATTGGCATAGGTGATATTGGCAGAGGTTTATGTAATCTTTATTTCAGCAGGGATATTTTTGTACATTTTATTGAATCTCTTGGAGAAGTCAGAAAGAAATTCTCCCTCTTTCCTCTTAAGGGATCCAAATTCTGTGATATAATAAAGAAAATATTTTTTATCACCCCACTATCTCAAGAAAGCATCATCTAAATCTTTAATCCCAACAATGGATCCAATAGTCAAACCCCTAAACCATTTACTTGCCTCACCATCAAGGCTATGTACAAATACTCTCATCCATACATCTTCATTCTCAATGTTTAGATTGTCTGTATAACTATAAAAGGCAACAAGGTGTTCTTCAACAGTTATGTCTTCTTCCCCTGTGAACTTGGGAATGTACTTAAGGTAGTCTCCATCAGGGAGAAAATTCATGGGTTGAGGTAAGATAAGAGGGGCATACCTAGCAGCCACTATGGCATCCATCCTATTTCTAGGAGGTTTAGTACATGCCATTGGATTATGAACTCTAGGAGAGCAAGGAGGAGAAGGAGATTTGACCGTGTGCAGCTTAGGAGAAAAAGAAATGTAGGAAGGAGGGATTTCATTTTTCACAACAAAAGGATGAGTCTTGGAAGAAGATGGTATAGGCTGCAAGGGAGATGAAGTTTCCTCCTCTTTGGCTACATAAATTTTGATGGGAGTAGGAGTAGAAAAACCCAAGGTAGGAAAGTCTTCAAGACTCTCAAGTATGAACCACTTCACAATATCATGAGAGGCAAGGATTTCAAAATTTGCTTCTTTCAATTCTGGGTCAAAAGAGGAGTATTCAACAGGAAAACTTTCAAAATCCAAATTTCTAGAAACTCTAGCAGAGGGTAAAGGAGGAATACTTGATATAACAACTGGTGTATTAAGAATGGAATCAGGCAACTGAATAGAAGTACCTGATACAGTAGCAAAACAAATTTATTGAGAATCTTTTCACTTCTTGATTATCTTCTCTAGGTCAACTTCAGGTGTAGCCAGAGGTAGTTGTGGAGTTGACCTCGTGTGTATGCCTTTAGGAGCCACAACTGAAGCAATGGAGTCACCTGGTGCAAGATGCAATATTCAATGTACTAAATTCTAATGCACCTTCAAAAACAATATGATTTGTCATTCAATCCCAGGGAAATATCTTCAATTCATTCCCCGAAAATGACACCAAGAATGTTAGCACTAGGAATCACCCTCAGATTGCAGAGAGGATAAGCCTGATACCCATCAGAGTATGTGTAAATGTAAATGAGTGTTTAAAGGTTAAATGGACAAGACTCAGAATAGTAATGATTTAACTCATAAATCTGGGCTATCATGCACAAGCAATTGAGGTCTTGATTAACTTCAGTCAGTGAATAAGAGTAAAAGTGAATAGAAGGAAGACTTTGGTTAGGGAGGTGTAAAGTTATGCTATTGATAGTAGGTCTTCAAGCAGGATAAGGAGGAAAAACTCAAACACAAGATCTTCTTGAATTCAAAGTTTAAAGAACATTGAAGAACATCATAGTAGTATTATAATCAAACATTCATCATAATAAAACTATAGAAATCTCATGTGAATCATTCAATCATGAAAACGTTAGCATAAGAGGAAACAAGATGGAATAAGGGAAACTGTCTTATATTAATAAAAAATTCTCAAGTCCAGTACATAACTAGAGAACCAGTCTAATTAGTAAAAAATATTACAATAAGGGAGCCCATCTCAACCATTTGAGCCCCCTTCATCTTTTGGAACATGTATTTATAACAAAAAGGAAAGGCAACAACTAGAGGTGTGAGCTGGCCTTCCTCCCATAGGATTCTCCAAAAACAATTATCAATCTAACGCCTGTGCTAATAGCTATTTAACAAACTACTATAAAAAAGGAAACATGTTGGCAACCAATCCAACAAAATTTAAATGACATTGTCTCCCTTGATGTGCATTCCTTTCCATTGCCAAGTGTCCTCTAGTGGTTGAATGTTGTCACCATGTTTCCACCTATGATCCTCACTCTTCTCCACAACATCAACCACCCAAAAGAGTGATGAATTTGAATTCCTTGATTCCAGGTTCCAGTTCGTAGTGCACTGGGTAGCGAATTTTGTAGCGTCCTTGCAAAATAACTCTACACATTTTGTAGCATTGATCCAAAACAGGCCTGCATTTTCTGTAGCGCTGATCCTAAATTAGCCTTTGGGAATTTGGTAATGCCACACCTCAAATAGCCTCTATGGAATTGGTAGAGCCATCGCTGAAATGGTCCTGTAGAATTGACAGTGCCCATCATCAAAACAACTATGTGGATTTGGTAGTGCCACTGTGACACAGTCCTGCGGAATTTGTAGCGCCACCATTAAGTTCATCTTAGGATATTTGGTAGCATTCTGTAAAAATGGTATTGTTACTATGTACTTCGACTAGAATCTTTCGTAGCATTTTAGGTAGGAAAATGCAGGACATGCTATATAGACGATTCTGTAGCGCCATGGCGCTACAGAATGCCTGATCTTTTTCTATGTGATGAAACCAATCCTTTAGAAAGCACAAAAACTTTAGCTGATAGGTTAGAAGAATGTAGATGCCTGTATAGGTGGAAAAAATTGTACCTTCTTGATCACTTACTGATGCAGGAGCATAAGCTCACAGCACTAGAGGATCTATGGTTGTTGAAAGTCAAAAACAAACTTTATTAAAGAGAGTGGGTTCTCTTTAATTTACTTGTTGTATTCAGTTCAAATTCAATAAATTGTCAAAGGATCTCGAATCCTAACAATGTAATAGCTGTAGGAGAAGTTAGGATTACAATTAGAAATTGTAGTATCTAAAGGATTCGATCCAGACTTTTTGGATCTGAAAACCTAAGTTTTGAAACTGTATTTAGGCAAATGAAATCGATTTGTAAAGGGCCAGAGAGGTCAGGGGAAACAAGAGGGCACGAGAAGAAGTGCACGGGGGATTTGCAGAGGAKAACTTATCAATAAAATTTCTTCCATTGTGCAAATTTTTGATATATGAAAACCCTGCTCGTCTAGGTATAACTRTGATATCTTGTACTCAGAYGCATTGTCAATGTTGTTTTAATAATCCCTGAAATCGAAGMAAATTGGTCATGAATTGAAAAGAATTTCATTATGTAAGTATTGTAATCAAGGGTGGAGATCAAAGCGGAACTGGAGAGGATCAGAGATTAACGGTGTAGATCATCCATAAGACGGACGATCACGATCGAAGCAGAATCGATCAGTGAAGAACCGACGACCCAGATCGCAGCGGAGAAGTGGAGGCTCAAACTCCAAAACATTTGGTGAATTCCGGTGAGGACAAGTGTCCGTCGATATATGGAAGCGGAAGGGAGAGGTTCAAATTTCGAGGGAATTTCTCATTCTCCATTGGGAACTACGTGTCTATCGGTGTGTGGAAGCGGAAGTGGAAAGGTAAGTACAAAAGTTTGTACATTGTGTTTTCCGCTGGGTTATGGTCATATCGCATAGTCCCGAGGTGCTTAGTATGAAGTGTAAATTGATTTCCGTTGGGTGCTAGAGAACACAAGAAGTTCTTAACCCGCCAATTCGATAGAGGTTCTGTCGAATAGAATGGATATGCCAATTTTAGCGACAGTTAGCCAAATTTAGCTCTGTCAATTAAAATTCGCTAACACCAGCTGCATTACTTACTCTTGCAAAAAGATACCACCCACAAAAATGGAGCTTATATCCCCCAATTATTTCATCAACCTAACACTCCTCCTTATTGAAGGAGAGCTTCCTTCTATCACAACAACATGATTTTCCTTTGCAGGGATAGTCTTCTTGACTGTAGGTGTGTTCTTCTTCATTATTGGTTCCTCTCTTTCAATGGAAACTTCTACCAAAACATTCAAATTCCTATGGGCCAATTCATCCTTGAATTGTTGCAATTATTCCTTGAGTTTTCTATTTTGAGACTAAAAGCCTCTTTTTTGCATGTAGAGGTTATTTAGTTGCTTATAGAAAGGTAGGGCTCTTCTTGTTGCAAATTTTACCAGATCAAGGGTGTTGCTATAATTTTCCATGAGATCCTTCATCTTTCTTCTGTGTTCCAAAATTTCTTCCTTCAAATGAGAAACCTCCTTCCTAGCCTCCTTGAGTTGTCTGGTCAACCTTTTTAAAGTGTGATTACTAGATGGAGTGTTGATGTTGATAACCTCAACAGGTTTCTCAATGGGCTTGCCTTTGTTTTTCTGCTGCACAGAGGCTCTGTTCATCACCCCAATAGTATTCTTGATGCCTTTACCCTTCTCTTTCTCCTTCCTTGGGATTGAGACCTTGGGTAATATTTCTTCTTCAACAACCTCCTTGAGGACTGATGATATAGTGAAAGGCTTCTTGATCTTTATGCTAGTTGTTGGAGAAGGTGAAGGGAAATGCAATTTTCTTCCCTTCTTGGTTGTGGATTTGGTGGATGAAGGGACTTCTTCCAATTTAGGTGTAGGAGGAGGTGAAAAATCTCTCTATGTAGAATGATAATTCTCCCTCTCTATTTCTTCAATTTCCATGATGACTTCTTGGTCTTGATTAGGGGTTTTTCTCTTTCTTTTCCTGCTTGTTCTTGTTGGATAAATACTAGTAGATGGTAAAGGACTTTGCATCTTAGACTGAGTAGAAGCTATGTCCAATTGAATGTTATCATAAGCGATAAAATTTTCCCAAGGAATGTTCCTCTTCTTATATTCTTGCATCACCAACATCCTGATCAATCTAGAATGAAAGACACTAGTGTCCACATCCTTGGATTTGGCTTGGAATCTATCAGACATCTTCCCCATTCTCCTCAAAAGGTAGAAAGGGATATTCATTTCATATTTACTAGTGAAATGAAGCAACTGAATTATATGGTACTAGCATAACATGTTAAACCTTCCCTCACATGTAAAGTATCTCTATATGATCTTCAACATCTTGTCAAAATCTTCAACTAGATGGCTTCTAGGCACTCCCTTGGACAAATTGTCTGTCTAATAATCTAGTTTGAGGAAGTCCTTGGAGAAGGAAACATTTAAAGTCATGGATTTAAACCATCTCTTACAAGTATTAGGAATCCTTGTAGCTACTACAATAGAGGCTTCAGACACCTCAAACTCCAGGTCTCCCACCTTAGTCTCAAGGCTATCAAAATGTAAGGAAAATTTCCTTTCCACTTTAGGATGTCCCCTCTGCATGTTTTGGAAAAAAGAGAGGCAAACCACCCTTTGAAAAACCTCCCTAACCATTGGCTCAACATAAAAAAGGTGCATGTTTGAGGGTTCAGTCCTGACCACACTTCCTCCCTTGTGAGACTTATTTTTATGAGGTGTCTCCATGGGTAAATACAAGGGATCAAAGGCTATGGTATAGTGAGGGGTAAGGAAACAAACAGAGGTAGATATCAAGATGGAAGAGTGATGATATAGTGAAATGAAAGGCTATTGCATGGGTATTTGAATACAAATAGGTAACACTCCAATTCAATTAAAACACAGTGCAGGGAAGACAAGGGATATGTAGTGAGGTTTCAACAATGTCTTTTTGTAGCGTAGTATGCACACAAGGAACATGTGATTGCATGAGCACTCAATACTCAGGAGCAGAAAAAATTGGCCTTTTCAATAGCTGAAAACAAGGTAACAATGGCTGCAAATTTTGTGGGAAAGAAGCTATAGATGCAAATGGATGAAGGAGGGAGTATTCTACAACATCGAACGCTACCAAAACTTAGGCAGGAGATATCCCAAGAATTTGCTATGCAATGGGAGGAGCACATGGAATACCTGGAGAAGTGACTAACAATGGAATATTTGCAATCGATTAGGAAACCACCACATCCACCTCATCCTCCAATTCAGTCTTGACATTTGATCCTATAGCATTGCCTGCAACTAGTCTGAACTAGCAGTTTCAACAACGCCGAGTTAATTCAAATATTCAAAACCGTTATCAAACTCATTAAAAAACAAATATTAATATCCATGTTTAACAAACCAAGGTGATGAAAACAAGGTATATTGTGACCTCAACGGATTATGACAAATCATGGCAAGGATCAAAGGACAAGGAGTGGGCTACAAAAAATCCTAGTGAGTTGGGAGTACCTTTTTTTTTCAAAACATTGATTTGACCCACCTTTAATCGGACATAGGGACAACATGGAAAGGATAAATGGTATGAGTGCAAAGAGTGACATGTCAAGTCATAAAGGTCATGGGATAGTTTATGCTTGGTGTCAAGTCATGAGGTGAGTCAAAACCATAAGCCATAAAATGAACCTAGGCTTAAAATCTATGTGAAGGCCAAAAATGAGCCAAAACCCAAGTCTTTATTTGTTCAAGCTAACCTAAGAAAATCACACAAAGAAAAATAAATAAAATTTAAAGTCTAAAGGCTAAAAAATTAAACCTAAGGGATAAAAGGCCCAAGTCAACTTAATGTGATAACTGTTCCTTAAGGACATTCACTAATTGTTCTCGTTGATCTGCATCTAGTCCTGAATTGATATGTAGGAATTTTCCATGACTAATCTCATAGGGCATGTTATAGGATCCAGTAGATTCATCAATTTCAAAGATAAAATATGTTGAAGAAAGAGTTGATGGATCCAAATTTTCTTGAAATTATTCACCAAACATATAATCAAATTGAAGGAAAGATTGAGGAAAATCAACACATGTGATTGCAGAGATGAATTGATTTAACACATTCTCTGTCGTTTTCTCTTGAAGTGCCCAGGAGTGATCACTAGGAAACATGGGTTCTTCCCGGTTTTCGTTCTCATATGGACATTCAAGCCACCATATATTTTCTGTAACAAGTTGAGTTGGTGGATATATTGTAAGTTACTCATAGAAAGTCCATTATAGATAGTCTTTTCACCTTCTCGACATCAAATGAATGCATTGGCAGTAGCCAACCAAGGTCTTCCCAAGATAATGAGGTTCCCTTTAGAAGCATCCTTTAAATGAATGACAAGAAAGTATACCGGATATTCCAATGATGCTAATGTGACTATTGTATCATCAAATATCCACTCAGGTATAACTTTCATTTTATCTGCCAATTCCAAAATAGTCGGGGTAGGTCGAAGGAAGTGTTTCAACTATAATTCTTCTAAGGTAGTGACAATCATAACATTAATGGCCACCCCTAGGTCTATGAGATTATTTCCAATGGGAATCTTATTAATTATTATCGTTACTACTGGATTCCCGGGATTTGCATACTTCATGACCCTAGGTTGCGATGATATGTATTCAAACAACTCTTCTACCAGATGCACTATTGGAGGGTCTTTCTGTTTTCTACCTGGATTTTGTATACAAAATTCCTTAATTACCTTACTATAAACCAGGATATCCTTTATTGCTTGTAACAAGGGAATTCTGACACATATATTTTTTAATTCTTTTATAATGTTGAATTCTGGCCTAATGGGTTTTTCGATTGCTAATCTCTCCGGATAGGGAGGCAATTTTGTAGTTTGCAAGGATTCACTTTGGGGAGGATTTTGTTATTGATCTTTGGGAATAATAACATCTTCCCATTTAGTGTCATCTATTGGATTTTCATCTTCATTTTCCTCATGAATGACTACTGAAGGTTTCTGTTTATCCAAAACTTTCCCTGACCTTAGTTGAATCTCATGTCATGGAACAAGATAAATAACATATGTCAGAAAAGTTTGCAACTCAACATTATGAAGAGGTTGAGTTGGTTTATTGTTTGGATTAGGCACCGATTGTGCTAGTAATAATGCTAGTCTTGAGGAATTTTCATTTTGAAATTGCTGAGGTTGTTGTGGAATAGGAGGTAAAGGTGGAGGGACAAAACCTGGAAAAATTTGGTTAAATATTTGGTGGAAATTGTGGATAAGGATGAGTGGTCATAAGAACAGGCGGAATCAAAGCGTTTACTTGGGTATGTCCTCCCCTACATCCTTGCGGCCAAGGATGGTGTGAAGAATACCGTGGAGACTAGTTTTTCCAATTTGGTAAGTTACACCCTTGTGGTTGTAGGTAATAAGGTGGAGCTTGAGGTGGTGGATCCTGGTACATAGGTTGACTCCTAGACTGCCATGGCCTTCTAGGTGTATAAGAAGATTCTCGAGGATCCCCACTTTTATAAATGGCTAATAAACCAAGCAGTGATGGGCATTTTTCAGTTGGATGATCTTCAGTACAGAAGCCACAGACTAAATGTTAACTAATGGGCATTCCCTTGAGGAATGCTTCCTCCTGCACCTCAGACAAAATATGCACATCACAACATTCTCTTCCTTTTTTTTCTTAATCTTTAGTTTCCAATTGGGAACCTATTGTAATTAAAATATCAGTTTTAATTTTTTCTAACAGGTTTCCTATTTCCATCCTTGTAACCCCACCAAAAATAACTCCTTTTGAGTTTCTACTATAGGAATCTCGAACAACCTTTCCAGTTTTAGTCCTGCTTCTCGAGTAGTTTCTACACATCTCACAAATATCAACAAATGGTTTATGGGAGACATCTCCTGATGCCATCATATTAAGTGTTTCCAGATATTCTTATGAAATTCCTTTAAGAAAAAGGGTTCTTATTGCATCGCCTAGAAGGTCATTATATTTTGATTTTTGTGAGATATAGGCGAACCGTTCCATGTAATCTTCAAGACTCTCGTCTTCTAATTGTTGAATTTTAAATATATCATTCCGAGAATATTTAGATTTGCAATAATCTTGGTATTTCCTAAGGAATATGGTCTTTGTATCTTCCCATGATCTAATACTAGACTCTTTTAATCCCATGAACCATCTAAGTGCAAAATCTTTAAGAGTGACAGGGAATAGTTTTAGTTTTTGAGCATCTTGCAAGTAGTTATAACTTCTGCATAAGATGTCAAATTCAAACAGGTAGGTGTCTGGGTCCTCACTGCTCTTACCATAAAAGGTAGGTAGTGAAGAGGGTGGAATGTTTTTCATATTAACATTTTGCATGGTATCCAAAATTGGAAACCCAAAAGTGGTTTCTGTCTGGTTTCCTGTTTCTTCTCCCTCATCATGTCTCACATGATTATGGTACTCATATTCATATATATTTATATTATTCCAAAAAAGAGAATACCTTAGTGTTTTTATTATTGGAGATAATGAGGTGTCCCAACGTTGTTTTTCATGAGAGATCGATAGAAAACATTGTCTACTATTTGGATTTCAGGGACTTTGCTTGATCCTATAGAAACTATTCGTTCATAAGTTGTTGTTTCAACTTGTGACACAAATGAATTTTTTGTACCTCCAAAGAGGGAATTCACCTATTCAGGGTCAATGATATCTATAAATTTTGAATCCCCTGATGGTGGTAAAAAGGCAAAAGTTTTGTTGGTTGGTTTTGATGATGAGAAATTGGAAGGTTCGAGTGGTTCTACCTCATGTCCTACTATTGTTGGTGTCTCAGTTTTTTGTTATATGGTTTCCTCAATTCTTGTCTCTACTAAAACTTTTTCATCTTTCTGGGTTGAGCTATCTCCTACTTGTACTTTCCGATACCATTCTGCAGATTTTATAGATAGGGATGATTTTAAGGATGGAAATTTCTCTTAATATGTAGAAACCTTGGTGAATCTTACTTATCCTTCATATCCCAACTATAAATGTTTGGCAATATTTTTGTAAAAATATTCAAATTTCTAAGGATTTTGTATAGTTTTTATAAAATTTTGGCGATTTGTAAGGTAAAATAATTTTATCCTATAGAAATTGGGCGAATTATTTTTAAAATAGCGAATCTCATTTTTGGAAAAACCATGGAAAATTAGCCCATGAGCGAAATTTATCCCCTAAAATCATCCATGTTTATAGATGGAGTATTTCTTCCTCCAAAAAGGTTAGAAGAAACTTTGGTTGGAATTTTTGGATTGTTTTTAACATATCTACCCTTTGGGTCCCTAGGTTTGTTCATGAAAGAAAAAACAAAATAAAACTACCATTTCGTTTGGGGGAACCTTCTATAACAGATGTGCAAGTTCTTACCTTTCTTCTTAACATTTCCCTGCCACCAAACTAGCACTAATGTTCATAAACAATCTACTTCCTAATTGTTTTCTACCTTTGGACAACAACACCAAAAATGATGGGTAAACTATATACCTTAGTTTCCCTCAATTAAATTATTGACCAGTGTAACTAAAATTAGAGTTGTGACACAGTATGAGTCAAGGTAGGGAAAGGGTTAATTGCTTATGAGATTTTGGAAAGTGGATTTAGCTAGGCAAGAATATGGTTTATCCTAGAGATCAATACTCTATCTTCAATTTACAATTCTATTTTAGAAGAAGATTATAAACAAACTGAACTTTGTTTGGATAGTGAAATTTTAAAAAATATATAGAGCAATATATGATTATGAACAATGAGCTCATTACTCTAATTAATCAATCCTTGAATAGGAACACGTTATCTTTCCTTAAATGCAACTCTTTGACGTGAACTCTATTCTTAAAACATATTTTCAAGAACTCACAATTACTTTTATTCTACAAAAAATAAACCACATCATTACACTAATATTACTGACTGAAAGTAAACAACATCATGATGAAATTTAAATATAGTGGTTGCGTCTACGATGGAGAATTATATCACGATGGCACCTTATCACTACTGATAATTCAAATTGGATGCATGCAATATTGACTTCTATAGATATGTGTATAGTACAGATAAAACAATCTAAGGAAAACCTTGCCATTAAAGAAATATCAATTGATTAAACACATATTCTTGTAATTAACATAATCTATAAACATTATTCAAAAGATATTTAAATTTAACAAGTGTCCTATCACATTGAGACTGGAAATATTCCAACATGGAGATAATAATCTATTCATCCCTGCAGGGATTAATTTAAACCATAACTTAATGAATCATAGATGATTTTTATGTACATTGTCTAGATGACCAATTTGCAAAGTAAAATACAACTTATGTGAATGATAAAAGAAAGATATGTGTAGATATGAACAATTAGATGGTCAGGAGCATGCATATGTCCATGAAACACAACCTAAGCAAATAACCTGCATAAGAGAGTTATACATAAGAGAATGCATAGTTAGATGTCTAGATATGGAAAATTACAAGTAACCTACAAATCAGATAAGGAAACACCACTTAAATAAGCAACCTACACAAGAGAGTTATATATGTAAATATGACTATACAACAAGTTAACAAAACACACAAACTACTGGTGCCCCCCCCAGATAGTCGTGGTACTACTCCATCTTAAGAAACAATCACGATCTCAACACATCAAATTGTATTAATATCATAATTGAGTTACAGGGAAAAATTTAGTACAACAGCTATATTATTATGGTTGTTCTCATTTTGAGAGACCTCCAGTATTTATATAGTTTATATACAACTGAGAGGTCGACCATTGAAAGGGTCGACACTCTCCTACAACAGAAAATCATTAAGAACTAGTAACAAACAACATCTTCTAGCAAAATCATGTGCTCGAATATAGGCCGAACGCAACCGTTCAAATCAAAATGTAATGAGACCCATAGATGGATGGTTTGAACAAGTATGAAACCCATGTTTCACATTCGCTTGGAAAGGCCCGCCGATATGCCAACCCATAAACTTATTGCACTTTGAGTTCCGTATTGAGGGTCAGATTAAGGGTTGAATCGAGGATCGGATCGAGGGCCAGATCAATGGTCGGGTAGAGGGTTCGATCAAGGGTTGGATTGCGTTTTTGACTTGTTTTAATCAAAGGACAAGTGTTAATGGATTGTGCTCATTCAATTAAGGATAAAATCATCATAAAATCATCAAAATGAATACTACACATACCTTATGCTAATCCATAGAAAATTTATGGAAGAAACCTTATAATACCTTCAAAAAAGGATAATAGAGGTATGGATTGTATGATTCCCATGTGCAAAAAGAGGTTTGGAACAAGGAAAAAAATTGTCAAAACATGGAGTGATCAGTAATTGTTAACCTTCGTTTAGTTAATGGTGGGAGTGATAGTAGGTTGTGACAAGGATGCTTCCACACCTCTCCCTCATTCGTTTGGTTTCTGTGTATGACCCCTTTACTCCATATGTGAGTCCGATTAGCAAGCGTCACCAAGCCTGCATCCACTGACAAGAACAATGCCAATAATCTATATACATAACATCCATACTAAAATCATCATATAGCTCATGTGTATAAGAAAATACTCAAACCAAAATAAAAGTCTAGTCCCTGACTCAATTTATAGTCCAAGGAAGTCCGTTGATGCCTTCAACATCATCAACCTGACACTTTTCCTGCACACTCATGAAAACTCATCATAATGCCTATCAATGTATACATATAGAAAATAACATATAAATCTCAATACTCAATCATATCATAACTCATAATCAAAGCATAAATCATGATGTGCCATAACCAGATCACTTGCTCACAAGTGTCCTCAAAGAATAATTCAGTATAAAAATGTGATCAGTGGAATTGGATGTTACATAACTTCCCTCTATAGTCTATAAAACAACAAGGTATGGGATACACGCCTAAATATAGTAAAATAAATAACTATGTATCATCATGATCAAATGAATCCTATGAATTGTGCTCATCATCATCCATGGCACCCCTTTCCTCCTCATTCTTTGAATCCTTCTCTCATCCCTGCCTAATTCCTTTAGGAATATTGGTAGCAATCATAGTGCTTGGATTTGGTGTTGATTGTGGATCCAAGTATATCCACCCCAATTTTTTATCCTAAAATTCTATTTGTCAACTCTCCACTACCCATTCTAAGGAGGGATCAATATCTTCCAAAAAATTGGGATCTACATCAAGTGTTTGGTTTGGCAACTAATTGCACCTTGAACAGAATTTATACTACACAAAGACAAGATCATTTAACCATTTATATTTTAAAGTGTTTATATTATTCATGTGCATGCACTCAAATACAAACTAATTGTGTTCACACCTGCAAGTGTTGCAAGTTTGATTCAATATCCAAATTCTAAACCTTCGCAGTTAAGGGCATTGGATACCAAATGATTCCCCATGTAGCTATGATAAATCAAAGGAAAAGTTAAAAATTTCAAGAAATTAGTTTGTAAATTTGGCTAGAAATGTTCAATGACTAGAACAATGAATACTTCAAGTATATAAATTTTGAATTACTTACCTAGTTGGTCCACCTATATTGCATGAACAACTACTTGTTTGAAAAATGTACATCTACCTTCACTAAATGTAGGGATTTGTCCATATATGCCATATTGGGCTTTTATGGGACCATGCACTCTAGGAAAGTGTAGAATCCATCTTTGATCTCTCTAAATTCCTCTTCTCCAAAGTTCAATGTGGCTTTGTAATGGTACCTTTGGATTAGAAAATACTGATTGTTGTCCCTTGACCAAGTTTTGAGGATCCTTGGTCATGTTTGACCTATTTTGGGGACTTTGATAGGGTGTCGAAGGTGGCGCACAAATCAAAGCGGAGATCACGGGATCTCGGCCCCTTTTTAGGGATTTTTGGGTTTTGGGCTTATGTAATGGGTATGGGGATGTTGGCCCGTGGGTTTACCCATGCTTAGGCCTATTTTGTAATGTATAAATAGAAGTCTAGGCGAAGTAAGAAGTAGTGAAGAGTGAATAGTAGTGACTAGTCAGTTGCAAGTGTGCTAAGTGCTAAGTGGTAATTGATTTGTGCATACTGTGTAAGGCTTGCACAACTAAGTGCAAGTGATTGTAAGAGATTGTGGAAGGCTTTGTGCTATAACTCAAGGAAGGAGGATCTAGTGAGGTGCGCAGATCTCTTGTCCTCTACAGAGTTGATTTTGAGGCTTTGTTCATGCAAGAAGATTGAAAGAAGCTAATAAATAAGACAAAGAGTTGGTGGACGTATCCTCAGGGTGGGGGTGAACCACATATATCCAGTGTTGTGAATGCTTTGTGCTTCTTGGTTGTTCTTTGGTTTATGTGATTCAATTCTTAGTGCGATGTTAGATGATAAATGAATCTGATATGATAGCTTAGTGCTGAATACTGTGAATGAATGCTAGATCTGATCTCTATTGGTATGCTTAGTTCTTGAGTCTATTGAATCTATGTGAATACTATGTTGATCTGTTGTTAGCGTTTAGTTGCGCTATAAACTAAGACTGAATATTGATGAATCATAATTGCTAAGTGCTATGTTAAGGTGTTACAATCACAGATCTGTGTCCCAGCTAAGGTTACAAACACTGGAGTCCTACAACCACCCTTGCCTCTACCTCAGGTGAGACTTCATATGCTTTGCAGGTGTTTCCAAAAGGGTCAATAGTTAGGGTTTTGCTGGTGCATTGTTGTAGTGTTGAACCCTGGGTTTTCCCCTGTGCCAACAAATGGTTCTGTTACCGGGACTTGAAACTGTGATTGTTGGGAGCTGAGGAAGAAGAAGCTTTGTGCGAAGATTTTACCTAAAACTGTGAAATCTCTGTGCGTATATATTTTGCCTTAGTGTGCAATACTCTACTTATATTGTGAAGCTCTGTGCTAGCAAGAAAAGTCAGATTCGAAGAAAAGAGTTAAGTTATGAAATCTTTGTGCTCTAGTAAAGGTAAGAATAGTGAAAAGTTTTAGATCTGGAAGCTTTGTGCTCTGCTGAAAGTAAGATTAGTGGATTTTTTTTTTTCAAGAATGTGGATCTAGGTATGTTTGATAAAGTTTGTCCTAGCTTGAAAACTAGGGCACAGATAGAAGAAAGAATATTTGATATGACTAGATTTGATAAGAATAATGAAAGATATGTTATTCCCATGCATAGAAATAATGTTTGGACTAACAATTGGATGAAGGATCCTAGAAATAATTTTTTGCAGGTTAGCTACCATGATCCTAGTGTGCAGTACAAGAAGGGTTGGGGATCATTCAAGAGAAAAAGAGGATTGACTCTTTGTTACAGTTGCAGAAGATCGATATATCTTGCTAGGAATGCCCTGGTAGAAGACCCAATTGTATTTGTTGTAAAGCTATGAATCATGAAGTTCTATATTTCCCTAGAATGATTGATAAGGTTGAAAGAATGAATATGAGACAAGAAAACCCTAAGGAAGGTCAAGAAACTAAGACCATTGTAGAACCATAAAAAGAATCAAATACTGTACTATTACAAATGAAAGAAACCCTAAATGATCATAGAGATATCAACTTATCAGAGATATTCAAAGAAAAAGAACGCATAGAAACAAGAATAGGAGACTTAACATTGACTGCGTTCTGGATGAGGAAACACAAGTGAATATCATGATAGAAATAACTTGGGAAATTTTAGGGAAGCTTGCTATGATTCCTTCATTGGGAGGAATAGGATTGTTTAGAGGAAAATTGATAACCCTGTGTGGAAGACTTACCTAGATATCTATGAGTGCTCATGGAACCTCGATAGAAGAGGATTTCGAGGTTGTTAAATTTATTGAGAATAGTGCCCCATTTTCTATGTTACTGGGAAAATCTTGGATTGAAAAGGATCAAGCCAGAAGAAAAGAAGAGGAAGTCTTAGAGAAGAAGAAGCAAGAATTAAAATATTTCATTACTAGGAGGATCGCACATTTGATTAAAGAATAGGAGAACAGGTCGAAGTTAATTAGAACCAAAAACTTGGATGTTGAATTTGAAAGGACACACGAGGACTTGAGACACCTATCTGTACAGGAGAGTAGAGAACCTACACCAGATAGAGAAGAAGTATTGCCCTTGAACCCTAGTAAAGACCATCAACAGTGCGAAGTTACTATGCCCAGAGAAGATCAGAATCAGAATAGAAAGAGGAATATCGAGAAGAATATCACCGGGAAGAAGGCTAGAAAGCTCAATAAAAATAAAGCAAAGATAGAAAAATTACAGAAAGTTCCAGAAGGCACTGTGCAGAAGGAAGGATTCCAGAATCTGAACTTCGTCGGGATACCAATACAACACAACATGACACTTCGCCATGGTGAAGTAATATGATCGTTGGAGGCATTATAACTGTTATCCTGACGACTCGAACTGTTAGAACAACAATTATGGCTAGAAAGCTCGCCCTCAGACCATTGGGACCGTGTCATAACAGACATAACTACATTGATGAAGGCTTCTTGCTCATTGGAAATATCTGTTGCCTAGTTGTCTACTTATTCCATCGGGCCTTGCACCGAGAACACTTTTTCCACTCGCGATTATCTGAGCTCATGTATTAGTTGATTTCACGCAGTGATCATCGAGCTATCTCCATCCATACCATTGCATTGAGTAGTTTCTCTTCAACCTGAGATATTCATCCAAGAGCGTGTATGTCCAAAGAACTTAGCGTAGTCGAAGAGTCTATGAAGGATATACTCATCGACCTCATGACTAAAAAGGTAATGTCTGTGGGCATACAATATTCATCAACGAGAGGAGTGTAAGCCTCCCCGTTGACTGCTCGCGGATCTAGACCATCCCAAGCTGCGACTGAGAAAAGAACCAAACATAGAGATGACTTGGAGAATGCAAAGTTATTACCAACCATCCTAACCGAGTACATCCCACCCCTAACCGGTGTAGTAAGTAGCGACAGTGTCTCGAGGGACTTCGATTACACCGTCATCACTGCGTACCTCCCGAAGGGAATATGCACAGTCAGACCACAACTAGAGACTATTCCAACCTTGAATATTAGCGACTATAACTTGGGAGACTGTAAGAGATATGGAATTCTCGTGCCTCACAAATATCTCACCAAGACAAAGGGAAAAAAGATGAATATCATCCCTCATCCATGGACCATGAACCTTGTGCAGTCCACCCTCTTGAATGTAATGAAGATTCCACATTTTGGAAGGCACCGGGAGGTTAACGCCTGCGCTCCTGCTGTCATGCTTCCACAATGGATATCTGTGGTTGGAAAAACGTATCACTATCGATCTGACGCTGATCCATAGAATCATATGACTGAGCATGCAGGGACCAGACCCACAAGATTTCTACCCAGGAAAAGCTAGAGACCGCGCCTTGGCACAAACGATTAAAGAAACATACAACGATGTTGAGAAGGGGACATGAGGCTACAAGGTATCCTCCATCCATAATGGTGCAGTGCACCTAGCATGCCAATTAATTGCAGGAAAGTTAGTAAGAAAGAACAAACCCACGTAGGTTATAGGGTTTGTTGTTGACCTCGCTGGGAAATGAGTGGAAGGCCTACAGATGAACTGGGCAAAGTACCTAGTTAACTAGCTCAAACTGGATTGCCACAAATCTCAGGATCAGGGCTAAGAGTTTCACTTCATTTGGCACCTAATCCTCATCGTGTTTACTGCTTGGGAGATGCCAGATGGTGCGACCTTCCCTAACATTGATCCATTTGAGCTGCTTGCTACAAATTTCACTACGCTTTGGTATTCGAGCAAGATAGGAAAGCAGTGGCATTCAAACACATTCTTTTATACCTATTACCTGCTGCTCAGGAGGGATATTGAGTCCTTCCCTCGTATGATGCCAAACACCCTAGACAGATTCAGGATGCTTATGAAGTTCCGCACAAATAGGAATTTTATTTACATTACTACGTGTGCCGATGAAAGCAGAGAATAACTTCAGTACTACTGCAATCTCACTACAGAGGACCTGGAAGAAATCATTAAAGACTGGCTTGTATAGCTCCTTATCCCTGTCGACCCCACAGATCTGTCTTACTCGGACCTCATTGGAAACCCGGTGGTTACTCGCGAAGAGTATGATGCCCCAAGCAGAGGCAAGAAGAAGGAGAAGCAAGATGTATAGGGAGTAAACAGATCATCAAAAGAGACTGCATCTGAGTCACCAGGAGGTGATGATGAAGTGAACAAAGAGGAAAAAGAACAAGAAGAAGATAAGAAAGGCGAAGTAACACCACCACAGAACCTCAACGATGACACTAATCCATCTAATAAAAGGAAGGTTTCCCCCATAAAACCTTCATCGCGGAAGAAGTCCAAATCCAATAAACCAAAGATGCAGAATGTACTCACAGTTGACGACTTCGACTTCATTATTTCAGTTGTAGGAGATGCCTCCGAAGAGATTTTGCAAAGAAACGAAGCAAAACAAGAAGCCATGTACGATAGAATTGAAGCAGAACTAAGAGGTGTACAAAAATCCCTTTATTCAAGCCGTGCAGTGTCCACTGCGCCCCCACCCTCAGAATAACCAAAGTTGGGAGATGAGCCTTCTCAACTCCACAGACTGGTTGATGTGACTGAAGCCAGCCTTCATCGAGCACAAGCTGAGAAAGACCAGGTCACAACGGCCCTGACACAAGAACAAGAGGAAGTTATATAGCAATGCAAGATTGCGTAACATGAGAAGGACGTTGTTCAAGAGAAGTTCGAAGAAGAGAGAGTGCAGATCCAATAGGAGAAAGAAAAGCTACTCATGGAGTAGTTCAGAGTGAAAGAAGCAGTCAAAAGAGAACTTCGCTCTGTGACGAGCTTGGAGTAGAAGGAGGAAGAACCTGTATAACACCAAGTAGCATAGCTCATAGAAACCATCCAACAACTTCAACAAAGAATCACAGATCTGGAGATAAGAACAATGCCTAGTACTCCACAAAATGTGCGAGATCAACGAGAAGCAACTGCTTGAAGTGCAGTTGAAAGAATCAAGAACCTCTCCATGGAATGTAAACAACTAAGTGATCGCAGTGCCCAGACTTATGAGCGAATCACTGAGGATCTTAAACTAAAGGCATTGGAGTCATAGCTCCAGGAAGTGAAGCAACAAGCATAAACAATACAGGCGCAATTGAAGCCCCTGTTAGCCATTGAAAGGATGAAGCGATCCCAAGAACAATGCATTGCTCAACAATAGGTCCACACCATTCAAAGCAGAGTCATGAAAGTGACTCAAAGGCTTAAACCAATCTAGGACGAGGCTTGCCAACTATTCATAGAGATCGAAGGTCAAGGAGAAGAACTGGAAAAAGTTGTCACTGCAGCTGAACAATGCTTAGAGGGACCTGTCAACGAAGCAGTAATCCAAGAGTTCACTGAGCAGGAGGCCATGGCACAACAACAGGTCGAAGAAGATCGAGCCAAGCTCGATACTTTTGAGGTAGAATTACCCAGAGAAGAGTGACTCAGGATGAGTCACAGGTGATTGTTGGGGTCATGTTGGCCCTTGACCAAGTTTTGAGGATCCTTGGTCATGTTTGACCTATTTTGGGGACTTCGAAAGGCTGTCAAAGGGATGTCAACCCATGGGTTTACCCATGCTTAGGCCTATTTTGTAATGTATAAATAGAAGTCTAGGCGAAGTAAGAAGTAGTGAATAGTGACTAGTAGTGACTAGTCAGTTGCAAGTGTGCTAAGTGCTAAGTGGTAATTGCTTTGTGCATACTGTGTGAGGCTTGCAGAGCTAAGTGCAAGTGATTGTAAGAGACCGCGGAAGGCTTTGTGCTATAACTCAAGGAAGGAGGATCTAGTGAGGTGCACATATCTCCTATCCTCTGTGGAGTTGATTTTGAGGCTTTGTGCATGTAAGAAGATTGAAAGAAGCTAATAAATAAGACGAAGAGTTGGTGGACATAGCCCTAGGGTGGGGGTGAACCACGTATATCCAGTGTTGTGAATGCTTTGTGCTTCTTGGTTGTTCTTTGGTTTATGTGATTTTATGCTTAGTGTGATGTTAGATGATAAATGAATCTGATATGATAGCTTAGTGTTGAATAATGTGAATGAATGCTAGATCCGATCTCTGTTGGTATGCTTAGTTCTCGAGTCTATTGAATCTATGAGAATATTGTGTTGATCTGTTGTTAGGTTTTAGCTGCATTGTAAACTAAGACTGAATACTGATGAATCATAATTGCTAAGTGCTTTGTTAAGGTGTTACAATCATAGATCTGTGTCCTAGCTAAGGTTGCTGATCCAGGTGGATATCGGGGGCCACCCACCTTTTCCAAATGGCTCAAAACATTTTTTTGGCCATTTTGGCAATTTACTATTTTTAGCAGGTTTTAACTTCCGGGGCCATTTTGAGGGTCCAAATGAAGGTTTTTCGAGATCGAGGTTCTTAATGATAGATGAAGGAATAATTTAGCCCCCAAAATGAATCTCCTCGACGATACCTTTCCAACGAGCTATCACACGCCTAAAACGGAGATCGTATGCAAAAGTTACGACCCCGGGAAGTTGATGCACCAACT
>JZKD02S0168692.1:70722-112181 GCA_000966675.3 Picea glauca
TTATACTTCCATTATTCAATGTGATGTAAGATAGATTAGACTAAATCCATGGATTCCCCTTATGCTCAAAATATTAGGAGAATGTGATAGAATAATGGTATAAGTATATGAATGACTTATAGGAGGTCAAGAAGAAAGGGTTGAAAGAGGTGTCATGAGGCTAAGTAAAGAGTTGGTGGCTTATGAAAGTAAGAAGTCTAAGTTGTTCTCAAAGGTTTCTACTTATTCCAAGACTATAAGAAATGTATTGGCCTTTTCTAAGGAAATGATAGAGAGAATGGAGACCATTCTAAATGTAGGAAGAAAGTTTGCAACATATATGGTGTTGTTGTGCACCTCCTCTACAACATTGTTAAGTTAGGATCATATCCTATGATATTTTGAATATGTTGTGGCATTAAAGAGATATTGCAACAATGCAACAACCTCAAATATAGAAACCAAACAACTAAGGTAAAAATGGTTATCTTAATGCATGGTGTTAGAGTTAGGTATGAGGGACAAATTTACATGGATGGGGATTTCATCGATTTCTAAGAGAATTTCCCTCAAACAAATACTAAGGACATCAATGTTGCATGACAATACCAATTTATGTAGTGGGTGGGTCACAAAGGGTACAACAAGCCATTTAGGAGCAAGGAGAGTCAACATTAATAGGGTATAAGATGAAAATAGTTTTAGGAAAGTCATACTTGAGAGTTGGTTTGGATTGTTGGTTGTTTAAAAAGGGTTCTAGGTTGGGACTTATATAGAAGGATTTTGGGGAGAGTGGTTTTTTATAGGGATTTGGGTAGTGATTTTGTTCTCATATGGTTTGTTCATTTCAAGATAGAAAAAATAGGAGTGGGATACATAACAAAACTCAATAGAAACTGCCACAATCCTTTAGTTGAACTAACTTAAACTTATGAGTATGACAAGCTAGGATAATGCAATGTGTTTCTCCATTATCCATGTCATGCCGTGCAATCAATACTTGCATCAATTTCTACCAAATTAGCTTATAGTATATGTTAGCACTAGGAGTCACCTTTAGATTGCATGAAAGGCAAGCCCAACACCCATCAAGTTTATGTGTAAATGTAAGAGTGTTTTATGGGGTCAAACGGAAAGGGAATCAAAATGATAATGTTCCAACTCAGATAACAAGGCTAGCATGCACCAACAATCAAGGTCTTGGCTAACTTCAATCAATAATTGGGCGTAAATATGAATAGAGGGAAGACTTGAAAGAGAGGGATGTATGGGTTGTTGTAAACATTAGGTCTACAAAATCCTAAGGAAGAAAGTTTCTTAATACAAGATCTTCTTGAACTTAGAATCTAAGAAAGCTAAATAAATGTCATAATAATATAATGATCAAACATCCACCATAACATCACCACAACCATTCATGTGAATCATTCAAAGCATGAACATTTAACATCAGAAGAAAGAGCTGAAAGAGAAGCTGATTTCTATTATTCAAAAAGTCTTAAGTCCAGTACATAGCTAGATCACAGTCACTTCATCAAAATATTACAGTCTAAGGGAGCCTTGCTCAACCATACGAACCTACTAAAGAAATTGATCTATCTATTTATAACAAAAGGGAGACAACAACTGGAGATACGAGCTGGCCTCATTCCCTTGAAAATCTCTAAACATTTATTTGATCTAACAACTTATCTAACCACCTATGCTATAAAACAAGAAAATGTTGGTGACTAATCCAACCATTCTTCAAACTGATTTGATTCTCTCTCGCTGTGAAACCTCCTATTTTGCCATGTGTCTTTTAGGAGCATGTAGTTGTCCCCATAATGCCAGCCGTTGCTTCTGCAATTTTCTCCATCATCATCCATCGAAAAATTTGTTGGCCTAACCTTCCTAGATCCCTGGTGTTTGTTGGTAGCTTCCTTGGGTAGAAAATTTGGGTAGCACACTATAAGGAGAAAAGGTAGTGCCTGTAGATAGAGCCACTATATTGCATATGTGTATAGACTCTGCTCTCTGTGAAATATTAGGTAGCGCCTGTAGGTAGTGCCCCTGTGTTGCACCTGTATTCCAACTCTGTTCTCTGTGAAATATTAGGTAGTGTCTGTAGGTAGCACCCCTGTGTTGCACCTATATGCCAACTCCGTTCTCTGTCAAATGTTGGGTAGCGCCTGCAGGTAGTGCCACTTATGCTGTGTCTGTTTGTAGGTCTAGGTAGCATTGTAAAAAACGCAGTGCCTTCAATCTTGAACATATGCAGAGAAATTGATGGCCTTTCATGATATCAACCCCTTTTACTTAGGTGTCTTGGTAGTACAAAAGGTGGTGCATTTTACCATTTAGGGAATCATCACTTAGCAAAAAACCCAAAAATTTGATATCTAAACGGTTAGAAGCCTGTATAGATGGAAAAGGTAATATTTGAATATCAATTAACCCTCCCAAAAAGGAACCATCCTAAAAAATGGGGCTTACCTTTTACCAACTATTTTGTCATCTTGACACTTAACCTCACACTCTTTCTGGTAGAAAGAGGATCTTCAATTGGCACAACAGACTTCTTCTTCTTAGCATTGGCAAGCTTTTTCAGTGTAGTTATGCTCTCCTTAGCTGCTGGTTTGTCATTCTCAATGGAATCTTCAACCAACACCTGTAAATTTATTTGGGCTACCCCATCTTGAAAGTGCATCAGCTCTGCCTTTAGACTCTTGTTTTGGGACTGAAAGCCTCTATTCTGCATGTAAATATTCTTTAACTATCTATGAAGGGGTTGTTCCCTTCTTGCTGCAAACCTTGCCAATTCAAGGGTGTCATTGTAGCCATCCATAAGCTCTGTCATCTTGGCTCTGTCACACATGGCTTCCCTTTTCAACTGATCCACCTCTTTTCTTGCCTCCCTAAGTTTCCTGATGAGTCTTTTGAAGGTCTGATTGTCAGGAGGAGCAGTAACATGCACAGTCTCAATAGGTTTTTTCTTAGTCTCCTCTTCCATCTACATGGGAAGTGTCTTTTCTAACTCATCAGGTTTCATGGTGGCTTTGCTTTTACCTTTCTTCCTCTACATAGGGGTTTCTTATTTTCTTTCCACAGGCTTCTCAAAGTCTTTCACAGAGGTTTCATATTTTCTCTCCAAAGGTATTTTAGTACCTTTACCCTTCCCTTTCTGTACAAGGGCTTCTTGTTTCTCCTCCACAAGATTTTCAGTTCTTTTTCCCTTCTTCTTTTGAATAGGGGTTTCTGGTAAAGACTGCTCTTTGAAAGCCTCCTTAGGAATTGATGACCTTGTGAAAGGTCTTTTACCCTTGATTTTGAGTGATGGAGGAGAAGAGGGAAAGAGTAGTTTCTTCCCTTTTTTGGATGTATATTTGGTAGAAGAAGGCACCTCTTCTAACCCTGGTGGAGGAGGTGGTGAAAAATATCTTTGTGGAGAAGCACAAACTTCCTCTTCAACTCCTGTGTCCTGCTTGCTGACCTCTGAAACTTGAACAGAGGCTCGACTCTTTCTCTTCCTATTGGTCCCTGCTTTAGTGGCACTAATGGGTGACAAAGGACTTGCCTTATGTGATTGAGGAGTTGATGCTAGATCCAACTTGAAATGAGAAGTAACAACAAAATGCTCGCATGAAATCTCTTTCTTGCCCAATTCCTCAGAGACTAGCATTCTGATCAATCCAGAATGGAAAAGGCTAGAATCCACATCTTTATATTTGGCTTGTATCCTGTCTAACATCTTACCTATACTTCTTAACAAGTAATAGGGAACATTCATCTCAACCTTACCAGTAAAATGTAGCAAAAACCTTACATGGTACTGGTACAATGTGTTAAATCTCCCTTCACATGTAAAATATCTCTGTATGATCTTCAATATTCTGTCAAACTGTTCAATCAGTTGACTCCTTGGCATACTTTTAGAAAAATCATTGGCTTGATATTCAGGTTTAAAAAGATCTTTAGCATAGACTGAACTCAAAGCCATGGCTTTGAACCACTTTTCACCTATAATGGGGATCCCTATTGCAGCTGAGATAAAGGCTTCAGTTACCTCAAATTCCAAATCCCCAACCTTGGTTTTCCTTCCATCAAAATGTAATGCAAACTGTCTTTCTACCTATGGATGGCCTCTCTGCATGTTCTGAAAGAAAGAGAAGCACCCTAATTTTTGAAAGACCTCTCTTTCCATGGTCTCTGTATCAAAAATATGCATGTCCATCGGTTCTGTCCTAACCACCTTTCCACCTTTGTGTGTCTTCCTCGATTGAGGAGTCTCCATGGCTTAGAATGAAGGATTTTTGAAAGAACTATGGGATAGTAATAACCAGGAGGACTAAAATCGGGTTTCAAATGTACAAGGTTGGCCTTTCAAACAGACTGGTGCTAGTGAGATGAGTTTTAGTTGTGGGAATTATGCCTTTGGACTTGTACATGTCTTTGAGAATGTAGATAGTGAGGGGGTAATCCAAAACTAGCTCTTTGCAATTGAGTAAAAGCGCTAGACTCTAAGATGAAAGGAAGAAAGGGAGGCAGAGAGGGTTTAAGTAGCGCCGCTGGGTAGCGCAACACATATGCAGAGGATAGACTATTTGCAGGATTGCGATTTCAATGGCTAAGGTAGGCAACAGTAATCATACTTAGATACAGGAAGTGAAGATACAGGTCTAAAAAAGAGAGAAGACAAGGCTATCGTGCAAAAATGAGTCCCTTAGGAATGTGCAAACTTGGCAGACCAAAACCCGAGCGTAAATTTCTTGTGAAAATTAATATGCAGAAGAAGAAACACGAGATACCTGTGGAGAAGACACTTGTTGATATCTTTAACGCAATCTCAGGATGAAATTTTGAAAAATTTGGCCCTCGAATCTTTCTCAGCATCAGATTCTCTTGCCTTGTTGTTGCTTGATTAGAACTTATGAATTTGCGGAGTGCAACACTGTTGAGTTTTTCAAACTTAGAAACCATTACCAGGGCTCGTAAATGCAATATCTTGAAGGCATCTTTAACCAACTTCTGGCACTGAATATAAGGGACATGACATCAGTCTTGGAAATCATGACTCGAGGTGTAAGTATGATGAACTGGATAGGCACTATGGAACTTCCTAATGAGTAGGCACCGCTTCCAATTCAAAAAATGATTGGACAGGTAAGCAAGGAGAATGAGGCATGCCTACAAGATCATGAGTGAGGATAAAGGTGTGTCACATTAGTCTAATCATGGGAGGGATTGACCTAGGGACAAGTCATTAAGGGGACCAAAATAAGTCATGAGCTAAAATTGTTCTAGGACCAAAAATCAAATTGAGGATCAAACTAGAGCCAAGACTCAAAACTTTAATCATCTAAGGGGTCCTACCACACATAAAATTTAAATGGATGATACTTTGAAAGAAATTTAAAATCTAAAGATTAAAAAAGGATTGAAAACAAACTAAAATACCCAAGGCAACTTAGTGTGATAACATTGGCTCCACAGGGGATGGCATGTCCCCTGTAGGCTGCCAAGAATGAGTAGATTTAGTGCCTTATCCTAGGGCTATGGGATCAGTTATTGAAACAAAAATAAAAAATAAAATGATATTTACAATGATATGAAGAGCCACTCAAGGCTTAGGCAAAGAATTTTTCAGAAAATTCCCATTGACAGGGCCACCAAAAACCTCTTCATTCTCCATATTCTGCAACTTGAAAGTGTTATTAGAGAATACCTCAAAGATTTTGAAAGGACTAATCCATAAAGCTTCAAATTTACTGTGCTTGCCCTTATCTTGCTTCAGTTCATCCCACTTGAGCACCAAATCACCCAATTGAAAATCATCTTTGTTCACCTTTTTGTCAAAAGCCTGCTTGATCTTCAGTTGATGGTCATATTCTTTGTCTACAAGCTTCTTTCGGGTCTACTGCACTTCAACCAACTGCTGAATCCTTCTGATTATATGATCAAGTTCCCCTTCATAATCTTGGAAGAATTTTGCCACAGGTAAGGCAAGATGAGAAGGAAAAACTTCCTCAACTCCATACACCAGCAGGAAAGGGGAAAGTCCCAGGGACCTTTTTACTGTCACTCTGTTAGCCCATAGAGAAACTTTGAGTTTCGAATCCCATGCCTTTTTGTTATCCTCTAACAACATTTTTATGATATTTATAATGCTTTTGTTTGAGGATTCTACAAGCCCGTTTCCCTGAGGATAGTAAGGGGTAGAATGAATCAAAGTGATCCCAAACTATTCACAGAACTGAACCAATGGTTCATCTTTGAAATATGCAGCATTATCATTGATGATTCTATTAGGACACCTAAACCTTGCCATGATGTCTTCAAGGAATCCAATGATCACTTTGTGGGAAGCATTCCTTATGGGAATAACTTCAATCCATTTAGTAAAGTAATCTGTAGCAGTCAAGATCCACCTATGTTGACCACTGGAAGCGGGATGGATTTCCCCAATAAAATCTAGGCCCCACTGCTGGAAGGGTCCTGAGGCTGCCACATGCTTTAATGGAAAAGACTTAAGCTACTACTTTCTAGAGAACTTATGACACTTAACACATGCTCTGATCTTAGCACAAACATCAGTGAACAAATTGGGCTAGAAGTACCCATCCCTGAGGATGTTTTATGCCGTGGTTCTCCAATAATGATTCCCCCACATAAACTGTCATGAAAATCAGACATAATCTTTTGGGCTTCTTGGGGGTCTAGGCATATCAAAAGAACTCCTAATGGATCCTTCCAATACAAAATTTGATAAAAAATGAAATACTTTATTGATTTGAGTTTTAAGGATCTCACCTTGTTCCTTTCCATACCACTTGGAGGATGCAAATTTTGCAGAAAAAATATAATGTTCTTGTACCAGTTGCAATTTTCCAATGTAGAGATGATTTGAGGACCTTTATCAGTTATCTCAGCCTACTGATTTTATGAACATGAGTGGATGAAATTCACCCCCAATGCTGAGCAATTTGATTCAACCAAGAGCTTGGCTAAACCCTGGCCTTTAATCAATTTGGTGGGCCTAATCTCCAAATCAATTTCGAGTAATTTAGCAATCCACTTGCTCCTTTTTTCGTCTATATCAGGCTGAATAATAATTTCTTTTACATCAGCTGATGGGACATAAGAAATAACTCTTGAATGCAAGACATAAAATTTGAAGGACTTAAGAACTTTAACCAATGCATAGGCTTGTTTGTCCATGATGTCATATTTTAGTTCAACATCTCTCAATGCCCTGCTGAAAAAGGCAATGGGTTGCTCTAAGCCTTTAGAATTCTTCCACAATAGGACCGTTTCTACTGTATCAAAAGAGACAAAAGAAAAAATAATAAATTCCTTGGAGTAGTCGGGGCTGACAAGAACCGGGGAATTAGTTAAGGCTATCTTTATTTGATCAAAATAATCATGTGACTCAGCAGTCCATTTGATTTCACTATCTTTCCTTAGCATGGTTGTGATATACTTAACTAACTCGACAAAATTTGACACAAATATTCTCAAAAAAATGATTTTTCCTAGAAAAGATTGTACCTCTTTTTTAGATCTAGGAAGTGACAATGTTTGTATAGCCTCAACCCTGCTAGAATCAATCCTTACCCCTTCAGCTGACACAATATGCCCCAATAATTTTCCTTCTTTCATGGAAAACAATGATTTTTTCAGATTCAAGGAGAGGCCAAATTTTCTGCATTTCAAGAAAACCTTTCTTAAGTGATCACAATGTTCTTTATCAGATTGAGAGTACATTGTTATGTCATATAAATAGATAACAAACAAACTTATCCTTCTCTCTAATAAATGTTATGTCCATAGCTCGCTGAAAAGTTACCCCTGCATTCATCAAACCAAAAGGCATCTTAGTGTACATAAATGTACCCCAAGGAGTGGTAAAGGTTGTCTTCTCCCTGTCTTCTGGCAAAACAGAGACCTGATTGTATTCGGAAAATCCATCAACCATAGATATTCTGGCTACTCCTGTCACCTTCTGTAATATGTGCTCCATCTTGCGTAAAGGGTAATTATCCTTCTTTGAGATTTTGTTCATATTTCAGAAATCAACACAAAGTCTGCTTTCTCCATTCTTTTTTCTTACTAGGACCAAATTGGCTACCCATTTAGAATACCTCAAAGGAATGATAATTTTTTCATCTAAAATATTCTTAACTTCTTTCTCCATGATAGGCAACAACATAGGATTGATCTGCCTCAAATTTTGCCTGAAGGGTTTGGTGTTTTCTTTTAATGGGATCTTGTGCTCTATTATGTTTGTGTCATAATTTATGAGATCTTCATAAGCCCAAGAGAATACATCAACAAATTCCTTCAACAACTTAGTATATTCTGCCCTCTGCTCTTCTGATAGGTTTCTTGATATTTTGACATATTTCAGATCCTTTTTAGTGCCCACATTGCACTCAGTTATATCTGCATCATCAGTGGATACCTTCCCTTTCAATGCCACATCATCCTCATCAAATAATCTTTCCAAAGGAACCATTCCCTTTGGTATATGATTGCTAGGTAGCTGCACAATATGATGATTAGCAATTTTATTGAGGAAAACATCAACATGAGGAGTGATTTATGAGTCATGATCCTGATCAATGTGTAATGCAGAAAATTCATCAACAGTCTCAAGAAAAATTTTAAGTTCTAAATCATCTTCAAACACCTTCCAATATTTTACATTGTCTGGTATAGAAGGTCTGTATTTGACTTCTACATCATACTTGATTTTTGGTGGTATAGGAATTCCGAAGTTTCTTGCTAATATAGCCAAAGAATCAACCATGGTATTATCTTCTCTAAGAATGAATGATATATTAAAAGCAGAGAAAAAACTGTCCACCAAATCCCACACTTCATTTCTGTAAGATCTAAGCCTAGGGTGCTTTATTTGATAAATATTTTTAATCCGATGGACTATCAATTCAACATCCCCAAAAACTGACAGTTCTTCTATCCCCATGTCTTTAGCTTCCCTCAACCCCAATACAAGAGCCTCATACTCTTCCACATTATTAGTAATCTCAAATTCTAGTTTATATGAAAAAGATATAGTTTCTTGAGTTGGTGAGACAAAGATCACCCCAACACCAACACCTTCCTTGGAAGAGGCTCCATCAAAGAACATCTTCCAGAGAGAAGTGGTTAAAAGAGGCTCCTCAGAAAAGTTGATGGACTGTTTTTTGATTTCTAAAGGGGCTTTAGGAGCATCAGTGAGCTGAAAAATACTAGATCCCAGATCCGTATCAAAGGAAAAAACAGGGTGATTTGTGGGGTTTGCTTCATCACTAATGATGTAAGCCAATTGAGATTCCCTGTAAAGTCTTCTATGCTCTCCCCCAAAAACATGAATAGTAGCATAAGAGAGATCCATTTGCAAGGCCCCCCCAAGTATTTTTATCCAGGATCTTGACAAGAGCATGCCAAACTTGGGGGGAACATCAACAACCAAAATATCCATAAGTATACTCTTCATGGGCAACTGAAATAAGGTCACCACCATATCCTTAATGACTCCAAGACACTTAACTTTTCTGGAGTCAAAAAAATATAAGTCATGATAAGTCTTTGTGATTTCTAACCCAAGTTCATCCATAACAGATTTTGGCATAAGATTGTGGGATGCCACTGAATCCATAAGACAATTATGTAGAACCTTATCATGAATATTCAGTGATGTATAGAAAGGGGGGGAGGAATCATCCCTGTCTTCTATCAATGGACCTAAAATCACTGCTAGTTTTTCATCTTGTAGATTTATTGAGTCAGTGGCATTTGGGGATGATTCTGGTTGTAACATTTTGGATAAATATTTTTTAAAATCCTCATTTTTTATCAATTCCAAAAAAGGTATAGGGATCTTTATTTTCTGGATCTCATTCTCAAAACCGAAGGAAGGGGAAGGCTTCAAGATCTCTTTGGTTTCAGGAGAAGGATTTATGATCAGAACTTGAGGGCTTTGAGAGTCTTTTTCCTTACTATTCACTGCCACAGCCTTGGCTGAATCTTCTCTTTGAGTAGGCTGATTAGGGGGATCTATTTTTGCTTCATTCTTTTTAGATCTCAGATTATATCTATTAGTGTTTTCTTTTGTTTTCTGTCCCTTACTTAACTCATTAATTTGAATATCCATCAAGGATTTCTCATAAGAAGATTGAGTCAAGTGTGGGGATGGGGATGCGTCACCTAAGCAGTGAACTTCAGGATCAACTTCTACCTCCTCTTCTTCTTCATAAAAAATCAAATTATTTTGAAAGGAGCTTGTACCCTCTGATCATCTCTTTCTCTGTTTCTGGGATCTCTGGGAAGGATTTGGAGAGAATTATTTAGTCTCCTGAAGTTACCTCTATTTTTAGTGTTTTGAGCATTTCTATATGTCTATCTCCCTTCTGATTTAAACTTCTCAATCTCGGTGGAAAGAGATTTTACTAATTTGATCAGCTCATCTACTTGAGAATGGACAACAGTAGAATCATAAGTTGAAGCTTCAACTTTTTTTTTTTTTCCTATCCTTATCATATTTCCCCCTAAGATTATCTGATGACACTATATTGGATTCTACCTCCAAGGTAGCATCTTGCATATGAACTAAGGAAGGTGGCCTTCTTTCTCTCAAAAGGAGGCAGAATTCAGAATCAAATGCATTGACATAAGTGATTTTTTCATAGGTTTCAGTGGGTTTTGTCTCATCAGGGATCTTGTTATACATTTTGTTAAATATTTTAGAAAAGTCAGAGACAGACTCTCCTTCTTTCCTTTTCAAGGACCCAAATTCAGTGATGTAGTACAAAAAGTCCTTTTTGTCCCCCCAATGCCTCAAGAAGGCTTCATCCAATGCTTCAATACCAGTAATGGATCAAGGGGCCAAACCCATAAACCACTTCCTAGCCTCACCAAAAAGAATTTGGACAAAAAACCTCATCCACACATCCTCATTTTCAATATTTTGGTTATCTACATAGCTATAGAAATCAGCAAGATGTTCCTAAACTGTTATATCTTCTTCTCCGGTAAACTTGGGCATGTATTTCAAATAATCTCCAGGAGGGAGAGCATTCACTGGCTGGGCTAAGACAAGAGGAGTGTATCTTGCAGCCACTATGGAATCCATCCTATTTGCAGGGGGGTTAACAACTGCCATTTGATTTTGGATTCTTGGTGAACAAGAAGGAGAAGGAGGCTTGACTATTTGCAGATTAGGAGAGGAATAAAAATATGAAGGGGGGGTTTCAGTTTTCATAGTAGAGGGTTGAGTCTTGGAAGAAGATCGTAACGTCTAAAAAGGGGATGGAATTTCCACTTCTTTGGCAGCAAAATTTTTAACAGAAAGAGGTGCAGCTAATCCTAAAGTAGGGAAATCTTCAAGACTATCAAGACTGAAAAAATTTTCAATATCAGGGGAGAAGAAAATGTCAATTTTTTCTTCTTTCAATTCAATTTCAAAGGAAGAGTATTCAACAGGAAACTCTTCAAAATCAAGTTTCTTAGATACTTCAACAGAAGGTAAAGAAAGCTTACTTGATAAAAGAGATGGAGTATCAAGAGTGGAATCAGGAAACTGACCAGAATCACTTGTAGCAACAGAATTTTTTTTCCCTTCTTGATTATTTTCTATGGGTCAGCCTCAGATGGAACCAAAGGTAGTTGTGGATTTGATCTCACATGTTTTCCTTTAGGTGCCAAAGCTGAAACAATGGAGTCACCAGGTGCAAGATGCGATCTTCAAGATACTGAGTTCTAATGCACCTTTAGTACTAGTATGTTGTGTCATTAAATCCCCGGGAAAATTATTCAAACCATCCCCGATAGTGGCGCCAAGAATGTTAGCACTAGGATTCACCTTCAGATTGCATGGAAGGCAAGCCTAGTACCCATCAGGTTTATGTGTAAATGTAAGAGTGTTTTATGGGGTAAAATGGAAAGGGACTCAAAATGATAATGTTCCAACTCAGATAACAGGGCTAGCATGCACCAACAATCAAGGTCTTGGATAACTTCAATTTGTGATTGGGAGTAAATATGAATAGAGGGAAGAATTGAAAGAGAGGGATGTAGGGGCTGATGTAAACATCAGGTCTACAAAATCCTAAGGAAGAAATTTTCTTACCACAGGATCTTCTTGAACTTAGAAACTAAGAAAGCTAAATAAATGTCATGATAATATAATGATCAAACATCCAACATAACATCACCACAACCATTCATGTGAATCATTCAAAGCATGAAAATTTAGCATCAGAAGCAAGAGATGAAAGAGAAATTGATTTCTATTAGTAAAAAAGTCTTAAGTCCAGTACATAGCTAGATCACAGTCAGTTCATCAAAATATTACAGTCTAAGGGAGCCTTGCTCAACCATCCGAACCTACTAAAGCAATTGATCTATCTATTTATAACAAAAGGGAGGCAATAGTTGGAGGTACGAGCTGGCCGCATTCCCTTGAAAATATCTAAACATTTATTTGATCTAACAACTTATCTATCCACCTATGCTATAAAACATGAAAATGTTGTTGACTAATCCAACCATTCTTCAAACTAATTTGATTCTCTCTTGCTGTGCAACCTCCTGTTTTTCCATGTGTCTTTTAGGAGCATGTAGTTGTCCTCATAATGTCATTTGTTGCTTCTACAATTTTCTCCATCATCATCCATCCAAAAAGTTGTTCTCCTAACCTTCCTAGATCCCTGGTGTTTGTTGGTAGCTTCCTTGGGTAGAAAATCTAGGTAGTGCACTACAAGGAGAAAAGGTAGTGCCTGTAGGTAGCACCATTGTGCTGCATTTGTGTACAGACTCTGCTCTCTGTGAAATATTAGGTAGCGCCTATAGGTAGCGCCCCTGTGTTGCACCTGTATGCCAACTCTATTCTCTGTGAAATATTAGGTAGCGCCTGTAGGTAGTGCCCCTGTGTTGCGCCTATATTCCAACTATGTTCTCTACCAAATATTAGGTAGTGCCTGTAAGTAGCGCCACTTATGTTGTGTCTATGTGTAGGTCTAGGTAACATTGTCAAAAATGCAACGCCTTTAATCTTGACCATGTAAAGAGAAATTGATGGCCTTTCATGATATCAAACCCCTTTTACTTAGGTGTCTTGGCAGTACAAAAGGTGGTGCATTTTACCATTTAGGGAGTCAGCACTTAGCAAAAACCCCAAAACTTTGATAGTTAAATGCTTAGAAGCCTGTATAGATGGAAGAGGTAATATTTGAATATCAATTAACCCTCCCAAAAAGGAACCATCCTAAAAAATGGGGCTTACCTTTTACCAGCTATTTTGTCATCTTGACACTTAACCTCACACTCTTTCTGGTAGAAAGAGGATCTTCAATTGGCACAACAAACTTCTTCTTCTTAGTATTGGCAGTATTTTACAGTGTAGGTGTGCTCTCCTTAGCTGTTGGTTTGTCATTCTCAATGGAAGCTTCAACCAACACCTGTAAATTTCTTTGGGCTACCCCATCTTGAAAGTGCTTCAACTCTACCTTTAGCTTCTTGTTCTGCGACTGAAAGCCTCTATTCTTCCTGTAAATATTCTTTAACTGTCTATGAAGGGGCTAGGACCTTCTTGCTGCAAACCTTGCCAAGTCAAGGGTGTCATTGTATCCATCCATAAGCTCTGTCAGAAATGGCTTCCCTTTTCAACTGAGACACCTCTTTTCTTGCCTCCCTAAGTTGCCTGACGAGTCTTTTGAAGATCCGATTGTCAGGAGGAGAAGTAACATGCACAGTCTCAATAGGTTTTTTCTCAGTCTCCTCTTCCATCTGCATGGGAAGTGTCTTGTCTACCTCATCAGGTTTCATGGTGGCTTTGATTTTACCTTTCTTCCTTTGCATAGGGGTTTCTTCTTTTCTTTCCACAGGCTTCTCAAAGTCTTTCATAGAGGTTTCATCTTTTCTCTCCAAAGGTATTTTAGTACCTTTACCCTTCCCTTTATGTACAAGGGCTTCTTGTTTCTCCTCCACAAGATTTTCAATGCTTTTTCCCTTCTTCTTTTGAATAGGGGTTTTTGGTAAAGACTGCTCTTTGAAATCCTCCTTAGGAATTGATGACCTTGTGAAAGGTCTTTTACCCTTGATTTCGACTACTGGAAGAGAAGAGGGAAAGAGTAGCTTCTTCCCTTTCTTGGATGTATCTTTAGTAGAAGAAGGCACCTCTTCTAACCCTGGTGAAGGAGGCGGTGAAAAATCTCTTTGTGGAGAAGGACAAAATTCCTCTTCAGCTCTTGTGACCTGCTTGCTGACCTCTGAAACTTGAACAAAGGCTCGACTCTTTCTCTTCCTACTGGTCCCTGCTTTAGTGGCATTGGTGGGTGAAAAAGGACTTGCCTTCTGTGATTGAGGAGTTGATGCTAGATCCAACTTGAAATGAGAAGTAACAACAAAATTCTCCCATGAAATATCTTTCTTACCCAATTCCTTAGAGACTAGCATTCTGATCAATCCAGAATGGAAAAGTCTAGAATCCACATCTTTAGATTTAGCTTGTATTCTGTCTAAAATCTTACCTATACTTCTTAACAAGTAATAGGGAATATTCATCTCAACCTTACCAGTAAAATGTAGCAACAACCTTACATGGTACTGGTACAATGTGTTAAATCTCCCTTCACATGTAAAATATCTCTGTATGATCTTCAATATTTTGTCAAATTGTTCAATCAATTGACTCCTTGGCATACTTTTAGACAACTCATTGGCTTGATATTCAGGTTTAAAAAGATCTTTAGCATAGGCTGAACTCAAATCCATGGCTTTGAACCAATTTTCACCTGTAATGGGGATCCCTGTTGCAGCTGAGATAAAGTCTTTAGTTACCTCAAATTCCAAATCCCCAACCTTGGTTTTCCTGCCATCAAAATGTAATGCAAACTGTCTTGCTACCTCTGGATGGCCTCTATGCATGTTTTGACAGAAAGAGAGGCACCCTACTCTTTGAAAGACCTCTCTTTCCATGTGCTCTGTATCAAAAAGATGCATATCCACCGGTTCTGTCCTAACCACCTTGCCACCTTTGTGTGTCTTCCTCGATTGAGGAGTCTCCATGGATTAGAATGAGGGATTTTTAAAAGGCCTATGGTATAGTAATAACTAGGAGGACTAAAATCGGGTTTAAACTATACAAGGTTGGCCTTTCAAATAGACTGGTTCTAGTGAGCCAAGTTTTGGTTGTGGGAATTATGCCTTTGGACTTGGACATGTATTTGAGAATCAAAACAGTGAGGGGGTAATCCAAGACTGGCTCTTTGCAATTGAGTAAAAGTGTTAGACTCTAAGATGAAATGAAGTAAGGGAGGCAGAGAGGGTTTAAGAAGCGCCTTTGGGCAGCGTAACGCATACACAGAGGATAGGATATTTGCAGGCTTTCGATTTCAATGGCTAAGGCAGACAGCGGTAATCAGACTTGTATACAGTCAATGGAGATACATGTCTGAAAAAGAGAGAAGACAAGGCTATCATGCAAAAATGAGTCCCTTACGACTATGCAAACTTGATAGACCAAAACCAGAGCGCAAATTTCTTGTGAAAATTAATATGCAAAGGAAGAAACACGGGATACCTGTGGAGAAGACACTTGTTGAGATCTTCAATGCAATCTCAGGATGAAATTGCAAAAACTTCGGCCCTCAAATCTTTCTCAGCATCATATTTTCTTTCCTTGTTGTAGCCTGATCAAAACTTATGAATTTGCACAGTGCAACACTGTTGAGTTTTTCAAACTTAGAAACCATTACCAGGGCTCATAAATGCAAGATATTGAAGGAATCTTTAACCAACTTTTGGCACTAAAAACAAGGGACATGAAATCAGTCGTGGCAATCATGACTCGAGGTGGAAGTATGATGAACTGGATAGGTGCTACAAAACTGTCTTATGAGTAGGCAACACTTCCAATTCAAAAAATGATTGGATAGGTAAGAAAGGAGAATGAGGCATGCCTACGATATCATGAGTGAGGAGAAAGGTGTGTCACATTAGTCTAATCATTGGAGGGATCTATCTAGGGACAAGTCATGAAGGGGACCAAAATAATTCATGAGCTAAAATTGTTCTAGGACAAAAAATCAAATTGAGGATCAAACTAGAGCTAAGACTCAAAACTTTAATCATCTAAGGGGTCCTACCACACATAAAATTTAAAGGGATGATACCTTAAAATAAATTTAAAATCTAAAGCTTAAAAAAGGATTGAAAACAAACTAAAAGACCCAAGACAACTTAGTGTGATAACAGTATAGGTCCCTTTATTAGGTGGAATCAATTTGTGTTACAAAATTATGTTTTATTAGAGATCCCTTTATTAGGTGGAACTAATTGGTGTTACTAATAGGATGTTAACAAAAACACCACCCAATTTATGGTCAAAAAAATGATGAAACAATCTATATTTTTTGTAGTACCCCTGGACACAAATTATGGTATAGATGGATGGAGGGTTTTTAACTAAATAGATGGATTGAAGAGGCCAAACAAGGGGTTATTTTTTGATTTCTTATGTTCTAGGATTTGAGAAGGAAGAAAGAATCGATGGCATAGTGCAAGTAAAGTTTGGTAGTTAGCATTTCTTTCAAATAAAGTTGTTAGCATTTCTTCCGAATAAAGTTTTCATTCATTAAATATGGAAAGCCAAGATTCAAACTTTTTTTGGATGTTGTCCCATCCATTAACAAGGTTTAGAACATTGTTGGATCAAAAATTAAATATGAGATAACAAAGGACAAATTTTTAAATGGCTTGTTTTCCTAGTGAGTTCTCTCTTTATTATTGAAGCCTTTCATGTAGCTAATATTGTCATATTAAATGGTGTAAATAGTGGCATCAAAGGATAATTTAAGAGCTAGTGATGAGGGAGTGAATCTACTTTAACATGTACGCTATAATATGGAAGTGTACATTTTTTTTCTTGTGTATCTCGTTCATTAATAATATCCTATGTTACATTATGGAGTATGTGGCCTTAATAATTTTTCTTTGTGTTGTCTTTTGAAGGAATGGAATCATTATCTACTTTTGGAAGAATGATTACCATGCATGATTAAATAAGGACCCAATAGAAATTGCCTCGTAACAATTATTCTTTATTCTTTAGATTAATCTTTTAGAAGAATAGAACAAAAAATCAAATTCAAAGTTTTCTATCCTTTAAACTATTGTTAAAGTGGCATAGAAAGGATATGAGTAGCACATAATACATAGGAGAGTAATACATTATTGTTGGTCGAGAACTAAAGCTAGAACTTAGCAAATTAACGAACTACAAAAAATGGTATTTTTCTATCCATATGATCTTTTCCATTTTTATTTTAACAAGTGCTACATGGCAGTGTAGTCCCTGCCAGGTTGGTATGGGAGTAAATGTGACCTAGTACAGGCAGGTGGCTAGAAAGTTGAAATACATGTGGTTTGCATGCAAAACATAGTATTCCTGAATTAGTTTTTCTTGAAAAAATATAAAAAATTATCAATGTTCAAATGGTTGTTGGACACAAAAAATTTAGCATTACCGAATTGGTTATTTTTAAAACTAGGACATAGAAAGCCATCATAAATAAATAAATTATACATACGAAATATGTATTTGTATAAAGTAGATATTTAGTAAATAAATTATACATACGAACAATGTATTTGTATAAAGTAGATATTTAGTAAATAAATTATCCATACGAAATATGCATTTTTATAAAGTAGATTCTTAGTTTTATAGATACGAAATTTGTAGCCCTCATTGCATACGTAGGCAGTTTTTGTATCGCGGGTTCACGGGCTAGCGCACTGAAAATTGGGTGTCTGATGTTCCGTGGTCTACAAATAGCACCGACTGTTCTGCGATATACAAAATGAGAGGCGTAGTTGCGGACTATAGAAATTTACCAGAAATTAATAATGTCTGTTATATAATAGAATAGTAATAACAACTATTGCACCGAATTACTTTGCTTTAAAACTAAGCCCCTTTTTTGGAAAAAAAAGATATAGCATTGCCAAATTAGTTTTCTTTGCACATGTTTTATAGAGCATGGATGGACTGCTCATTACATAATTAGCAAGTCTTTGGATCGCGGGTTGTCGGGCTGGCGGTTTCAAAAATGGGCCTCTGTTGTTCCGTGTCCTACAAAAACCATCGACAGTTCCGCGATATACAAATTGAGAAGTGGGCTTGTGAACTATATAAACTTATTATAAAGTAAATAATGGTTGTTACATATATTTGGAAATTACATCAACATTTAAACCATCAACGTCATTGAAGACCCAAAAATTAGCATACAATAGGAGACAAGAAATGTAGCATATCCAAATTAGTTTTCTTTGAAACAAACAAGAAGGTTCTTGGAAACCCAAAGTTTAGTATACAATAAGGACATTTTCGAATCAATTTTCTTTGAAATTTAACAAAAAATAATAATGTATGTTACATGTTTGTCGAAATTTAAATGCGTTTTGTCATATAGACTGGGATTGGGGCTCCCGCGGGCCATACAAAGAAATAAGTACAAGAATTAGGAATGTTGAAAGAAGTGTGTGATGGTAGAGAGGAAGACCTAAAAAGAAGAAATTGGAACTTATGAGTCTTTGGTTATAGTTTTCTATTTAAAGAGGACATAAGTGGATTGATAAAGAAAAGAAGATGACAACATATACTTAAACTGGAATGATAAACAAAACAAGATGGTAGTATAGGCTTACTATGAAGGCGACGTGTTTTTGTTGTTGTCGTCGATGGGTAGTGGACTCCTATTGATCTATTGTTTCCCTTCCTGGATGAGGCTTTCCATTATGAGTTGGAACCATTCTTCGATGTAGCTTTTCATGGGAGCTGTGTTGATTTCATCCCAGATCTCTATGTCGTAAAGGTCGTTTTCTAATTTTCTTAGATCCATTGAAATTCTATGCAGACTCTGTTCAATTTATTCTTTGTGTGAGGCATAGTCCAGTACCCAATGCTCGTGCTCATCTAGACGATGTTCAAGTATGCCGTAAAACTTTTCGAAAGACAACCCCTTTAAAATATCAACTTGTTCCTGGAACGCTTCTTTGGTGATTGGCAAGGATTTGAGAATTAAGTTTGGATCTTGAACCTCGTTGGTAGTTCTGGATAAGTCCATCTGGAGCAGGCTTGTGAATAAATTTTCCTTTTCTGATATGACTTGTTTACATGATTTGACAATGAGGTGCAGGTTCTCAATTTTGTTTTGCCAACATGCTTTTACATTTTTGGTGCACTTTGGGGAGGGGAGTTTCTCCTGTCTTCTTTTTAGTTTCGATTTGTTCAGGGCATAGTTGGAAAAAGGGTCCAACACTTGATGAAAGAAAAGTTGTTCATTTTTTAAATTTGCCTTCAAATGTTCAAGAAAATCATTGGCCTTCTTTCCGAAGGAAACTAAATTTTGCAATGTTTCCCAAGCTTCAGTAACTAGCTGCATTCTTTTGTTGATGTTGTTCTCTACAAGGGCTCTGGAGCATGCAAGGAGGGTAGAGGATACTTTCATCTTTGCTGCAGTGGTAGAAGACATGATTTTTTCCAAAGGACTGGAAAATTCTGGTGTTGCAATGAAAGCATGTTCAAATTTATCCAGACGATGTTTCAAATTGGCATAATCCATCTCCATTCCTCCAATGGAATCATGAAGAACATCACCGGTTACCTGGTGAAACGAGCAGATTTTGGATGGGGTCATTTGGCTAAAGTCAATCTCTGTTCGAGATTTGCCTTTCCTGTTTGTTACATCTCTCTTTTCAATGACCATACTTTTAGATTGGATGTCAAAAATAACGCTCTGGATTATGAAGGATTCATCTATGTCAAAAAATTCGGTGTCAGATATGTCCACTGCGGATGACCCAATTTTTTGCATCTGCTCAGCTTCAATTTCAATTTTCAGTTTTCCACTGTCAATTTCGGGTTCCTCTGCGTGGCCTGCATTGTTTTTTCTCTTCTTCGTCAGTGGAACTTTGTGAGAACTATCAATATTTATGAGAGGAGGGTTCTTATCTCCTCCTCTGTTCGAATATTTCTGGGTTTCTTTCTTACTAGGATGGACCGTCGAAGCGATGCTCCATGGTGTCATGCTCTTGGGAGTGTTGGCGGGGGGCTGGGTACTCTTCTCACCGGATACTTTACCATGTTGTCTGTACAACTCAGTTGCGCTTTGCAATGTCTCTGCATCGCAATGGGCAGAAGCGAGATTGTTGTCGACACTGTCCCTGTCTTGGGTTAGGTGTCTAAGGATAAAAGAGGCGTTAAATCCAACATCCAGTAAATGTTCTCCAAAAATTCCATTGCGTTCAAACCCTTTTATCCTTTCAGCGTACGTTAGGTTAAATTTATTGAAATGGGTGGAAAACTCGTCAATCTTGTTGATGTTTCTTCACACGAAGTCTCCGACTTTCCAGGGCAAAGGAATGAACTATTTTTTTTTCTTGTCATGGAAAAAATGCAACCAGTGGTTGTATTGCCTTGCTATTTTTGCAACAAACATCTTGTCCATGATGTGGCATGGAAGGAAGGCATGATTTTCCTTAGAGCCAAAGACCATGAGGAGACTGTGATTTTTCTTTTGCTGAAGTGTGACCTTCTTGTTCAAAAACTTGCTTGCGTGGTCAGACATCCGCGTAGCATCCTTGCCTAACAATAAATCTTTGAAAACTGAGACAAAGCCATTAAAAACTTGATAAAAACAATGGGAGGCCTTGTGTCTCCACAGGGCGTCGTGCCAGAATGTTACTGGGTCGAATCCATAGTTTATTTTATTGGAAAGAGAAAGTTTTGGAAACAGGCAACAATACACAATTGCAAAAATCAAGTAGGATGACATATAAAATTTATTCGATTCTTTGAATCGTGACAACTGGGAACAAGTTTCAATGGAGATTAACTTTCCCCAATCGAAAATGTATTGTTCCTTGACTGTGAAATACAAAATATAAATAATTATATGGGAAATGCTTGTCGTGGATGCCTGTCCTGTTATTCTTGTAAACAACCAAGCAATTTTCCTAAATGGATTTCTAAAGGAACTTACCTGGAGCCTTGTGATATCTTCAGGAACTATTGTCAGGTATTCGAGGAAGTTAGTTAAGATGTCCAACCCGTTATGATGTTTTTCTAGCAACTGCTTGCAGTCTTGTCCTCTGAACGTTAATGTTGGTTTTGGCAATTTCAACATCTCCCGGAAAAGCTGAGGTGACAAAGAAACATGAGAATGGTCGCGTAGTGGAATAATTCTTTGGCTTGGAATATATTTTTCGGTGCACCAATAGACCAACTCCTTACACTAAAAAACCTCAGAGATGCAGCGTGCATGAGCGATTCTAGAGGTCCAAATCACTTTGTTCTGGGCGGAATGAGATGAATAGTAAAAGTGTGCCCTGGACCACTGGAACCTTTGGTCCTCTTCTATGAACATATTTATTGTATCTCCACAAAACTGATGTTGACCCGCTGCCATAGGTCTACAAAGACATTTATTTGTTCCAGACGATGAATGAAATGAAAGGTTGGAAGGGCTAATATAACCCTACACAAATTTTGGTCGAAAGCGTGTGAATGGAGATGTCCTCGAGAATTTCATTGATTAATGACAATCTGGACGGCTGTTGCATGATGCGTTGTTAACATTAAACACTACTAATTGCATATATAGAAATGCGAACATGGTGGATATTGCAATGAGAGATTAAGCATTTCATATTTCTTGAGCGTCCCAACATGACGACGCGTGTTGGAGATGAACAATCAGAAGGGACAAAATAAGTTTCCACACATCTTGGTTTAATGCGTAATAATGGGATATCTCCTTGAGTTTTTCACCCTTTAATGACAATGTTGACGGTTCCTGCATGGTGACCTGTTAGCATCAAAGGTTTCTAATTGCATAGCAAGAAAGTATGGAGGTCGCAGGCAGGGGAAAAAAACCGCTACAAAATAGGGTTGCAAGGTACAATTGTTGAAGGTGAGGGTGCCAAGGTCAAATTGTATGTCTCAGAAATTTTTGATTGCAATATGAGTAACCCGCCAACTGTGGCGATAAAATTGGCTAAGTATGGAGAGCAATAGCGGTCGGTCAGAGGAGTCGTGTGATTATATAGATGGAGATAAAGATATCTCAACTCGCCAACATTGGAACCCATGTTTATAGAAACGATACTATGTATATAACCACAAAGCAATAATACAAGGGAAGAAGAAAAGGGAAAAAGGACCAACAAGTTCATGGTGGAAATGTGAATCACGGAAATTTTGAGTGCAATATGTATATCAGGGAAGAAGAAGCAACAAACTTCGAATGCGCTAACCTAAAACACTGACTAAGAATTTGAGATTTCGTGAATCCCTGAACAGGAGGATCCAAAATAGGGTTAGAGGTCCAAATGGTCAAATTGTATTATTCGGAACATTTGAATGCACAATCTATAACACGGAAGAGGGGACGATGTCGGAACTCGGTAGTCAATTTCTATGTTGTAAATGGCTGGATGCGAACTATTTCATATTGCTGTGTGCAACTGTCACTTGTAAGAGTCATTAGTAAGAGCATAGCAAATGTATATTAGGAAGCAAATTTGTCAACCGTGGTATAGTGAAGCTTGCGAGTTCAAGGAGCACGCAATAGAATTGTAGATTGCCAACCCAACAACCGTGGACATAAAATTTCCTAAGGTGTGATTATATACATGTAGATAATGAGAGCCATAATACAGGGGAAGAAGAAAAGGGAAAAAGGCGAAAGGAGTTGGCGGTGGAATTGTAGATCAGGGAAATTTTGAATACAAGATGTGAACCCGGTAGTCAATTTGTATATTGCGGAGGACCAGAGTAAATAATTTGAATGCATAATTTGTAACACGGAAGAGAGGATGATGTCGGACCCGCACCTGTGTCCAGTTGTCAGTACTAAGAGGTAATTTAGTATTGAAAATAATATTTTAGATTCTGTTAAATACTTCATAGGGATTAGTATCCGTAAACAATGGCAATCTCCACCCTGCCAGCCTTGCATTCCGTGTGTGAATTTGTATATCGCGGAACTTGAAGGACTATTTGTAGGACACATAACAATAGAAGTGCAATGTCGAGTCAGCTAGTCTGCAGCTCCGCTTCTCAATTTGTATATCACGAAATTTTGGGTGCTATTTGTAACACACACAACATTGGAGGGCCAATTTTGAGGCCGCCCGCCCGAGAACCCGTGATCATAAATGTCAGTAGGTATGAAAAGGAACAATTGTCGGTTCAATTCTCCATGTGATGATATAGATGGAACTGAAATTGGTCCCAACGCGACAACCGTGGACATAAAATTGTCCAAGTATCGAAAGCAATAGCGGTCGGTCGGATTTGTTGTCTGATTGTATAGATGGAAATAAAGATATCCCAACCTACCAATGCTGGAGCTGCATATTTCGTGAAACCACCAAAAGGAGGATCCAAAACAGGCAATGAAGGTATCCACAGAGGAGGCGAGGCCTGAACCTTCTAATTGTATTGCTCCGAACATTTGAATGCATAATCTGTAAGACGGAAGAGCGGACGATGTCTGGTAGTCAATTTGTATATTGCGGAGACTGCAATTCCAAATGTTTCGTACCTGTATTTCCAGTTGTCACTAATAAGTGCTAGTTTAGTATTCTAAATAAATTTTTAGATATTGTTAGAAACTTTGCAGGGATTCGCATCTGTAAACAATGGCAATCTGCACTCCGCCATTTCTGCATTCCGTGTGTCAATTTCTATATCGTGGAACTAGGAGTGCTATTTGGAGGACACAGAACAATAGAAGTGCAATGTTGACTCATCCAATCCCCAGATTCACTTGTCAATTTGTATATCGTGGAATTCTGGGTGCTATTTGTAGGCTATGGAACAATGGAGGCCCATTTTTGAGCTCGCCTGCATGCCCGAGAACCCGCGATCGAAAATGTCGCTAGGTATGGAATGTGAAATTTGTGCGTGCTTTATAGAATATCATGTCCATATTTTATAGTCCCATAATACGTGGGAAAAAAATAAGGGAAAAAGGACGGAGGTGTTGGTAGTGGAATTGTAGATAATATACGAGAACAAGAGAAGGGAAAAATAACTAAGTATATCGCAAAAGAACATCAGGGTTCACAAGCGCCGACCCAGTAGCGGCGGGCATAAAATTGGCTAAGTATGGAAAGGAACAACGCTCGGTCAGATCCGTCGTGTGAGGATATAGATGAAGATGTTAAAGCATGAATTGCAGATGACGGAGGTATCTTTCGTACCACTTTGTCCACTTGTCACTAGTAAGAGCATTGTTGATATATACCAGGAAGGATGCGAAGTTGGTAGGGATGGAAAGCAACAACAAATACTTTGAACAAAGTCAATGTGTACAAGGAACCTGCGGTGAAATTGTAGACCACAGATCTTTTCAGTGCAAGATGTATATTACGGAATGATAAGTAGTTGGGTTCGCAAGCACCGGCCCCGCAACGACGGGCATACAATTGGCCAAGTATGGAAAGGAACAAATCACTGACGTTTCGTTGCAACATGTGTATGACAAAATAGGGGACATAGGTGTTGGGTACCATGAACCCGGGGCCTGGTGCCCAGATAACTGGGCAAGTATTGGCCAAGACAAAGTTATGATATTTATTTCAATATTTTTCATACTAGCATCTATCAATGAACAAAGTTTTCATTTTTATATGAATAGTATAAATATTAATATTTATTAATGGATTGGTTGTTTCAAATGCAAATTATATCCCAATCTGGAAGATGCTTCTTAGCTTGCAAATTTCCTTGGAACCTAACAAATTTTGACTACAACATGTACATAGCACAACAAGAAACATGAATTTCCATTGTGATCTCAATGACATAAAGTCCTTATCATCTATTCATCTTGTATTCGTTGCAATGAGATCAACAAATGCCAGCTCTCCATAAACATCAATATCTAAATTAAATTAAATGCGATCAAAATTTGGTGTGACTTTTAAGTAATTAAAGAATAAATTACAGATTACGAAAGTTCTTAGGTTGGAAGATGTATATGACATAACAATGGACATAGTTGTTTAATACCACACCCAAACATAGTTTCCTAAGCTTTGCCGAAGAGGAAGTTTTTTTGTATTTATTTCAATACTACTGATATGAGTGTATATGCACGGATATTATCAAATAGAAGAAGTTGCAATATATCGAACAAACTTCACAGGAATATTGCGTCAACAGTTCAGTTGCATTGTCGTTACTCATTATTAATTCTATTCACGGAACCCGAAGAATGGGAGCAGCACGGGTCCTCCAATTTCTTTCTTTAAATACAGGGTCGCCACCACATAAGTATGGCCTATGAAAAATTATTCTTACATGTAAATGTAAACAAAGAACAGACCAAGTTTTATTTAGATTGAAGTATTGGGCAACATAAACAAAACCCTGTGTTTCATGTTTAACAACACATGGGAAGAAGGTAGAAAATACAATTAAAACAAATACCAGAAATTGGAAAATACCATTAAAAAATAAACCGAAATTATTCTATATTCAAATAAGGCGGGTTACAAATTATAACCGAGGCTATTTTCAACAACGATTGTGATTTTGCCTGCCATCGACCAATTTAAAATATGTACATTGATGAAGCTTCTTCACAATTTTGTACTTAATCAGTGCTGCCAAGTACATCTATCCCACTTTTTTGAATATCTTCTCTCTTCCAGATATGGCCTGCTTGCAATGCCTATTTATTCAACATTCCATTCTTTGTCAAGTATTAATTTCCCTCTGCTGTCGAAAAGTTGGGGTTTAAGGTGATTTTCTTGCAATGATCCTGATCCTTGACATCCGAGACAACTTACAAATGCCATTCAGGTCGATTTCAAAGTGGAAGGAGTCGTTCTATGTCACAACAGCTAAAGCAATGGAAAATAATTCAAGTACGTAGTGACTGGTATTCTCCCTATATTCGATCATCTATTTGGTTGAGAAGCCTGCCTGAGGATTTATATGTGGAACTTCTTTTCTTTATTGTAGTAAATTGGAAGGAACATCCAACCCAGATGCAAAAAGCAACTATGTTGATGTACATAACTTCTTCAGGCAGTAGAGGTGTGGCAAGTGCATCAAATGTTGCAGAATGCACCAGAACAAGTCTGGAAAGTGTATCAAATGCTGCAAATGGCATCAGAATATATCTTTCTTCATAGCCATGGAGATATGGTGGGCTACAGAAAGGTCTGGAATGTTCAAAGGTAACGCCAAATATGTAGACTCTGCAACTACATCCAGAGGAAACCGAACAAACTTTCACAAAGAACATAGATTTCTGTCAAGTCGGCTACCAGACCCACATGTAGGTCATCATACTATGAAATAGAAACTTTTGCAGTGATAATATGTCATTTTATCCACCCATACAGTTTCTGCTACTCGCCACCGAGGTAGACAAATACTTGTGCAATCTGTACAACTCGATACACTTGCCAAATCTGTGTTGTTGGAAGAATCTATATACTTAAACGAAGAACTATTTTTCACTCGACCTCAAAATCCATTACAATTCCTAGCAATAAAACAAAGAAGTTCAACCAACAAATCTCCAACCAACATTTTCAATGAACCAAAGCATCGAACACAGGGAGAACACCAACCAGAACATACTTGTTTTTTTTTTTTCATCCTCTCTGAGTTTCTCTTTGTATAACAGAGTTTTGTTTTTACTCAAAGCTCACATCACATAAAACCAGGCTCTATTCTTTCATTTGCTCGTCAATCACATCTCTAAGTTGTCTTACATGTGCATGACCAGGAACATTAGAACGAAGGCACCCTAAAGAGAAACTCTTTGATCATAGAGAGAAATGGAAATAAGTATTTAAAAGCAAGGCTGGATGGTCTGTCGTATATTTTGTGTTGATTCATTTTAATGACAGATGTTCTCGATATTTTCACTTATTAATGCCAATATTTTTGAATATGTACGCTCAATAGTGATTACCAGCATGTATTAAAATTCCCATATTCGAGCAAATTCTGAAATCTGACATCTAAGATATGCACAATATTAAAGAGGGACATGACGTCAAGGCCTCTATGGGTGACACGTTCGTGAACTTTGCCGAAGATTTTAAGAAAACTAAAACTGCACAAGCAAAAAATAAAATAAAAAGTATTTCACAAATTCAAAATGCAGGCAAAAAGAAATTACCAGATCCGATAATATTCCCCTGTCTATTCATTTTAATGGGAGATGTCCTCCAGTTATTAAAGCCCATCATTTAGAAATGCACAATATTAAAGAGGGACATGACATCAAGGTCTCTGTCGCCGACACATTCGTGAACTATGCTGAAGCTCTGAAAAAAACTAAAACTGCACAAGGAAAAAAAAAAAAAAAATTCGCAAATTTAAAATGCAGGCAAAAACAAATTACCAGATCCCATAATATTTTCCTGTCTATTCATTTTAATTGGAGATGTCCTCGAGATTTCCAGTTATTAAAGCCCATCTTTTCGAACCTATCTTCTTGGTTCTAACTTTTCAAAGTATATTTAATGTGTATTGGGAAGTGCTGAAGGTAGTGGGGATGGAGCCCTATGTAACAAATGTTACTACTATTGTTTTGTTTTTGTTCACAAGCGTATGTAAAATGTACGCAAAGAAAAGTAATTCGAGAATGATAGTTGTTTTGCAGGAGCCCTTGAAATTCAAATAGTGCGCAAGCTCGATTTTCATTTTGTATATCGCGAAACTATCCGTGCTATTTGTAGGACATGGAACAACAGGGACCGAACCTAGAGCCCGCCATCCCAAGAACCCGCAATCCAAAAAATGCTCACTATTTTCTTTTTGTGTTTTGTGTCCCCCAGGGTATCTAAAACACACGTAAAGTAAACTATTTCGACAATGTTAATTTTTTTGTACATGACGACCTTCAAATTCAAATAGTCCGCAAGTCCGATTGTCAATTTCTATATCGTCGAAGTCTCTGATTGTCAATTTTCAGCCGCCTACCCTAACAACACGCGATGCAAAAACTGGTTAAGTATGGGATGACGACTCCGTGCAGGCTGTATATATATACTCTATAAAATTACATATTTCCTATGTTTAATCTATGCTGTCCAGGAAACCTATAATTTGATAAATTTCAGTGTTTTATGTCCAGGATCCCTACTGTTAAAGAAAACTAATTCAGAAATGCTAATGTATACACCATAGTTCGATACAACCTATCCACGAAGGCGCGTCCATAATACTGGCTTAAGTATGGAACCCAACTGTGGTCGGTCAGAATGATCGCGAAACTCTCGCTGCTAATTGATTATCAATTTGTATATCGCGAAACTCTCCGATTGTCAATTTTCAGCCGCCTACCCCGTCAACCCACGATGCAAAAACTGGTTAAGTATGGGATGACAGCTCTGCGGTCTATAATTTCATAAATTGCATTCTCTTCTGCCCAAGATTCTTTTAAAGAAAACTAATTTGGGAAACCTAATGTATACACCGAACATGACCTGTCATAGTCCGATAGAACCTATTCGCGAAACCGCGTCCATAAAAGTGGCCAACTATGCAACCGAACAACGGTTGCTCGGAATGACCACATAAATGCGAAAAACTAGAGTCAAATGCAGTTTACAACATGAAAGTAAAAGGGAGAGAACAATTATATCTCCCACACAACAAAAGCCATTGTCATAACTATAAAACCATAGTAAGACAAAATCCATGTAAAAAGCATCGACAACCATGAAAAATATTTTGAGGCCAACAAACTTTGCTTCAATGTGTAACAGATGCAATTTACACCGCCAGGAATTCTTTAGTATGTTATTTTATCTTAATAGTATTCTATGCAAACTGCAGTGCAAAACAAAATGCAACCAAAGATCCAACCGCAGATGCAACATCCCAACATTTGCAAACCTTGGTCAAACAAGAACAAGCACCAAACAAGAAACAAGAACCCAGCTAAGAAGCACTAAAAGGCCCAACTGGAGACGTAAGAATGGCACCCTGCAAAGTCGAATCAAGCAACAATAAACAACATACAACGAAGAAAGAAGCAATAAGAAACCAACCCCCCCAGGAATGATGTTGTTCCGATCACGATTGCAGAAACCCAAACGCCCAAACTGCAACAACACGAACATGCAAGCAAGAAGAACGACAACATGCAAATAAGAAATTAGTGGCATGCAAAAAGCAAGCATGGACCACCGAACCAACAACCCCCCTGGAGCATAGAAAAATTAAAAACAGAAGAAAATGTCTTGTAACAAGCCTGTTAAGTAACCATTCAACACAACTAAGCCTGTTAGGTAAATATTTAAGTCTGTCAGAAATGCACTGTAAACATTTAAGAAAAAAATTCAATGTGCAGGACTCTGACGTATCCCAAAAAGAAAAAATATATTTTTTGTAACAATAGTTCGAACACCACATAATGTTTTGGAAAGCCAAACTTTGGATATGCCACCATATCTAACATTGCCATAAATTTACCTAGAATAAAATGCTAAACCAAACATTCGAATTAATGCTAGCATTAATCCACCATCGACGAATGCATAACAAAATATATGATTCAAAAAAGACCATATACGATCAAATACTTTGGATATGCCACCATATATAACATTGGGAATAACGAAGCTGGCAATAAGACCTCCAATCCCTTGTCCAATCATATCATGGAAAATATGGTACTTTTTTTTAATATAAAAATCGATGTTTTCAGTTCCCTGGTTCCAACAATAGATATATGGAAATATTTGTGGTCAAAGGACGGACTAATATGAAGCCAACGATTTATCGATTGCTATAGTCCTTCTATGCCTACGACAGGGACTAATAAAGAGTCATGCTAACATCATAGATTTTAGATTATAGTGTTTATTCTTCTTATTCATTATTTGTATTTCCTTAACAAACCAACTATAAATGTAGTAAACTATAAATGTAGTATGAATATAGTTTAGTAAATGGTTTATATCAATTATAAACCCAATCCTTCTATCATATTTGACATCAATAGATTTCCAAAATGAAGATGGAGTACATAATGATGCCCTTTTCTCATTGATTAAGGTGTGCAATAATTTTTCCTTGATTTACAAATATAAGTGGGTGTATTTTCTTAATATTTTAATGTAGAAGGGTAAATGGGATATGAGGATAATTTATCCTATGTAACATTTCTTAGTGTTTTAGAACCCATGAAAGGCGTGGGTGTCTTTATCAAGGATTTTAAGATGTGTGGGACTAAGGGTGACAAACCAATTGGAGAATTGTATCTAGATACATAAGAGATTTGATCATTATAAAATTGCTTTAATCTGTCATATGCCTTCAACTAAGTCTGTGTACTATATATGGCACACCACTGCCAAATTTATATGATATATGAACTTGTCCCTATACACGACAATGTAATATGGTGGATATGATATTGCTAGGAATTGAAAAGGGAAAGGAGAGTCTTAGAAGGCGTACATGCGTACTCATTTGTAGTGCTACTTCCAAGTGAGTTGTTAATGTAAAAAAATAAGATATGCATGTGTACTCATTTATAGTGCTACTCCCAAGTGAGTTGTTAATGCAAAAAAATGAAGGTCTCCATTTAACTTCTTTGTGTTTACTATGTATGTCACTCCATTGATTGAAGAGGAAGAGAAGGCTATAATCTACAAAGTTCTTAAACTACCACCAACTTCCATGATGTTGTTTTAATGATTGTGTAGAAAATATAAATTCAAACTCAGAGTATCCAATCCAAGAATCCAAGAAAACTGCATTGAGATGAAAATATATACTAAAGAGGCTAGGTTGTTTGCTAGGAAGGGGAATTAAGCAAATTGTTAATTTATGAACAATTCTAATAGGATATAAAGAAATAGAACAAATATAAATGTTAAAAACAACCCCAATTTTTTCATATGTAGATAATTCAGATGTGGTGTGAATATTAGTCTTTTATAGGTGCGTTGGGCATATGTTATGAATGGTATCTTCATGTATATGCAATTTTATTTACTCAAAAGTCACCAAGCTCGTAGTTCCAATGAAGGGGTGACTTCAATGAAGGTTTGTTGCATCAATCCTACTAAATGGCATCACAAGAGGTGTCACTTTTATAACAAATGTGTTTAAGTTATGTTTTCTTAGTGTCTAGCATGAAAATTACAAGGTCATCAAAGACATTGCATGCAACTCTAAAGTTTAATCAAGTCGGTGATTTCATTTATAATGGTCAAGGATTTTGGCATTAATGTCACTACATGTTAGGTGTTTTAGTTGAGGCGTTTAATATGATAAGGATTTTGTTTATATGAAGACAATGAAAACCTTGGCATATATTTTGAGTTGTCATAAAATGGTACTAAACATTGTTTATAACTTCGGAAGTTGAATTTGTTGAATGTCGATGCTACTTATAAGTTGATGACTTTCTAATAGAAAAATATTATTTTGTTGCATTGGAGTTTAATTACAACAATTTTCCAACAAATAATTTATTCTTCATATGTTGAGTTCATGGATAAATGTGAGTTCATGGATAAATGTCATCAATAGCAATGATGCATGTTTTACCAAAATTATTATTTTGATCCAAGGAACATAAGTACCATAATACAATGGATTGCATTAATGGTAATAGTTTAACAAATGAAGTCCAAGTATGGCCAAAGAACCAAGGTCTATGATGGTTTGATGGTTTTATTGCAATGATTGACATTAAAACATAAAATGCCAAAATCAGGTTCCATTAGTCATTACTGAGATGTTAAGATGTTAAGGGTGCACTAAGACATTTCATTTAATCATGGTTTCAACACTCTTACCATCTATGTGCTGAAATGGTAGAGATGAGGCATCTTTTATGTTGAGTTAAAGGATCCCCTCAATATTTATCAAGTAGTGAATGAAACAACCCACTTCACGTGCTTCGTAATTGTCACATTTGTTTTTCAATTTACCTTGTCATAATGTTGACCACTTTTTAATGATGAGAAGTGTACTATCATATTGTGAAAATGTTGCTCAAAAAGGTTACTATTATACGATTTTAATAATATTAAAAAGGTATTGAAAGTCGTTAAGTCTAAAAATTTTGAGTCAAATTTCAACTGTTTGAGGTCATCTTCAATGACTGCCATCCCATGGCATAACTTCAACTCTGTTTTTCACATTAGAATATATATATATATATATATATATAATATGGCTGGTTTAAATGATTTGTTTTATTATTATTTATTTAACTATTATAATTTAGGTTTTTTAATCTTTTAAAAAATATTGATCTCCATTTATTAGAATTTGTATTTATTTTTGTAACATTCTTGTTTCTTCAGATTGTAAATATTATTATTGTTATTGTGAATAAGATTATGGACATATCTGTCATGTGAATGTTGGAAAGACAATGAACCTTGCTATAGAAGGTAATGTATATATTTTTGTTAATATTGTGGCATGACTATTGAAAGAGGGTTGCCAGATAGATCATGATGCATGAGAGGGATGGTAAGGGGAAACAATAATGGTGATATGACCCTTACCAGGCTGGTACCCTGCTGGATATAAATAGTGCAGACCCAAAACAATCTTCTAGCCCGAAAAACTTAATTACCAGTCAGACTGGTAGTTGAGAAGTCTTCTTCTAGATTCAATGAGGAGATGGACATAGTACCCATATGGAAAACTTCCTGATATGACCCATGAAATCTTGCTGAAAAAGGCAAGAAAAGAAAAGAAAAAAAAATCATGGGCAAAAGGAAGAAGAACATACACGAATAGGTCTGAGGACCAATCGAGAAGAGGGAACCACATGAGGCTTGTTATCCCCACTTTTAGGGATAACTAGGAGATCATGTCTCAAGGCCCACAGGTCCTAGACATGGAGTACCAAGAGCAGGATTGACTTTGTCATGGCCCTGGAGGGCCCACCTTTTCTTTCTTCCAACGTCTTTATCTTGTCAGCAGCAACAACATCCATCACCATCGTCTCGGTCCTGTGTCAGAGATGGTTCTTGCTCCAGGAGGTAATTAGTCCAGGTATCATGGTATGTGTCACTTTGATCATCAAAACCATTGAATGTATGCATCTCATTCCTTTTATTTCTAACAACTGCTTGGATCTTACACTTGCCCACTTGACCATGTTTGGGGGGACTGATAGGATGCCCTAACAAACTTGTGTCTGTAGGTTTTGGTTTTCCACTTGGGGGATTTCTAAAAATCCATCGTCCGCTCCCATCATAGCTCCACTATTTTCATCTTGTTTCCCTCTCACTCATCCCATTCCACTTGTCCGGGCATTGGGTTGACCTATTTTTCAGGACTGCACCTTATCTCGTGGGAAGAAGGGACTAAAGGCCCAGAAGGTAAAAGCAAGATGGTAAAAGATAAAAGCCTAAAAATAAAACCTCGAGATGCTTCGCCCAGGGATCCCCGAGAAAGCAATAAAAGGATTCTCTGCAAGAAACGAGGGGGACCCAGAAAAATAATAAAACAAGAACTAACCAGGGGGTAGGGGGTCTCATCACGAGCCAAACTATTAGGTCCATGGGTACCTAACAGTATGAAATTGCCACCAGTTGGTTACCACGCTAGGGCAGTGACTCTTGGTTGCATGGACAAGGTAAAATGGGTCTCATCACGAGCCAACCTTTTCATCTCTGTAAAAGTACTTGTGGGTAACGTTGTCACCACTGGTCACCACGCCAGGACTCTTGAACAAAAAGAAAACAATAAAAGATAAAAGAATAAAAAGAATAAGAATAAAAGGCAATAATGGGCTTGGAAAAATTGCATCCAGGACAGGTACAACTCGCCTTCTACAAAGTCACCCACATGTAACGTTTCCTGTCCTTGACCCTCATTGCACCCAGATGCTTGGACATCCCCTGACCACATCACCCACTTACATGGCTTGGATGAGGTCTCTTCCGGTAACTTTCCTTTTCCAGTGGTCACTAGCCCAATAGGATGCCTTGTCCTTTCCTCCAGACTTGTATTGTAGGCTTGTGTAACGTCTTTGAGTTGTTAACTGATGTATTAGGGATTTTATGCACATGTTTAATAATATTGATGATGATATGTGATTGACATTGCTATGATCCCTGTGAATGATGAGCCCATGGAGGGCGTAGCTTTTGATGTGCAGGACCATGCTCGATGGACAGGTACCATTTGGACCAGTACACATGGGGAGATGATCAGTTTAGACCTCCATGGGGGTGAAGAGCCCACCAGGTGGATGCTGAGACCCCATTAAGGGGTAGAGATAGAATAGAGATGGATCAGGGGCTTTGCATCAGAGAAGAAGAGGAAGTTCCACCAGAGGCAACCCGACACAGCTTGACCTAGGGGGTTGAGCCCCTTTCAGTGGAACGTTGGCCTTGGAAGGCCTAGGACGTCACCCATGATGACCATGATGTCATCTAACCTAATGGACGTCTTGGGAGGCAGACTGGGCAGTATTGGCACATGTGGCAGGTTGGAGAAGCCCAAGGAGGGCGAACGTTTTGCTCCAGGATGCTTCATTTTCCCTAGAAGGGGCTAATGCCCCCCTTAGAGGGGATTTTTATCTCTTTTCATCTTGATTAGGGTTTTAAATTAACATTTTAATGTAAAACAATATGATTTTAGTATTTTGGCCTTGTCGGCCTTTTACATGACCTAAAATGTAAATTTAGGTCATGATACTGTATAAATGAAGGATTTTCACCTTCATTTTATCATCACAACTTACTCACTCCATAAGGAGGTCTGAAATTTGCGCCCTCTCTTAGGTTATTGGCAAATTTAGTGATGCGCACTTGTTGAAGGAGGATCTTTTTGGCATAGTTTGACATTTCTCTTAATGGAAGGTGTTACAACTAGGGTTTGCAATGATTTTTCTTGGTGATATGTAAGTATTTTTCTGCAAAACTTCTTGAATGAATGGTTGCAGTTTCATTTCTTTCATATGTTTATAATTTTGCTGAATAAAACCCTAGGTGACAAGCACACAAGTAGGTCCTTGTCTCATGTCCCCATTGAGAGAAATTTTCAGCCATTGATAGAGAAGAGAGAGCATAGCCGTAGCTACACCCTCTTTTTCTCTTCATTTATTTCTAGCCATACTAAGAAGAAAAATATGCCTTAAGCCTAGGTCTACTACACTTTGGGCTGATTTTTTCTAGGGTTTGTTGAAAGAGCCTTGTTGTAGCAACACTCTGCTTCATCAAACCCTCTTGTCTTAGTTTATGCTATCTTTCAGCTAGCTATTTTTCCATTTGAGTTAAGGAAGGAGGAGAGAGCACTGAGGCCTAGTTCACCTACACTAAAGTGAGCCTCTCTCCCCTAGGGTTTTGACTTTGAGGCCTTGCCTTAGCAACACCTCAAAGTCTATCCCTCTAGTCCTTAGCCGTTTTGAATTTTGTCTCCTTCAGTTCTTGCGTCCTTCACTATTGACTCCATTTAACCCTAAGGAACTGATCCTAAGACCTCATGCATTGAAGTGGACCTGATCAAAACCATTCTGAAACTCTTGAATCAAAACTCTAACTTCACTAACCCTAGCCTAAACTAACATTCTAACCCTATATGTTGTCGTCATCTCTTGATATTAACACCTTTGTGCAACTAAACATTTTCATTATAAGCAATTGAATGGTGGTTATAAACATTTATTGAATGAAGTATTGATCTATTTCTTTGAATGCCACATTGTTTCAGTGTTTATTGATGAAGTGACATAATTTTCATCGCTATTTATAAACATTGACTTCGTCAATATTTATTGTCAATTTGCTTATATGTTTATCAAATAGTCATCAATTTATATGAAGTACTAACCCATTGAACTAGCTTGCATATATCATTTGTTGTTTCTTTGTCTCAAGCAGGTATATCTTTTGGGGGTTTTACTTTATTATTGGTTGTGTATCCAGGACTATCTTCTCAGTGGTGACTTGTGAGGGGGGAAAATTTATCCTTGTGTTATAATCCTTTTGCCTTCTCAAAACCTCAGGTCACCGGGGACATCACCCCTGGGCCTTACCTCCCTAAAGAGAAAGAACAATCCCATTGTGGTGACATTGTGTGGGATAGGTTCATGTTACGCTAGTTTGACCTTCAAACCTCAAGCCTTTTATCCTTTCTACAAACTGCGCGATAACATTTTGGCACCGTTGTCGGGGAACACTGAGTCAAAGCTTCCTCAAGACGACAACCTTTCGGTAAGCCTTGCCTCTAGATTTTTCATCTTACAAGCGTACCTGGCAACTCCACTTAGGGTGTTTTCCCTTAACTTTTGATAGTTTCAAGAAAATTATATGGCGACTCCACTGATGACGAAGCCAACTATGACTTCACAAAGGGACTCATGAAACTACAAGCCTTTAGACATGAGTAACATCCCAGGGTACCCTCAACAAATTCCCTTTGAATACATAAATTTTCTCCTTGGATTCACTGGTGGTGATAGAGAGAGAGTTGACTATCACATGAGAAATTTCTGGAACTTCTTCGTATCCTACCCTATCGATGATTATGTTGAAGATGTGGTCATGAAACTTTTCTCTACCACTCTTTGTTGCAATGCCAAAGAGTGGTATGAAAACCTCCCTGATGCCAGCATCACGACTATGGAGCAATTTGAGGAAACCTTTCTCTAGAGATGGGGTATCCAATTAGAAGACATCCCAGTACTACTAGAATAACTTGAGCATATAAAGCAAGTTGTGGATGAAACTGTCAGAGACTTCCAGGATAGATTTGAGAACATGTTGTATCAAATTCCTGAAAGTCATCATCTCGAGGAGAGATACCTTGTCTATCTTTTTACTCGTGCACTTTTGGGATATATGATTTCCCCCCCTGATAAGAGAGCCCCAAGGACGATCGATGAATCTTACAGCATGTCTACAAGAATTGAGGAGACAATCTTTTTGTCTAAGATAAGATGCCTCTTTACCTCAGGGACTCTTAATAGGAAAAGTTTGTTTTCCCTTGAGAACTTCATTGTTTATTTCCAAGAAGAAGGGGAACAAACCAAAAGGGTTGTTGAAGACTCGACTGAGGAGCCGGAACCCAATGACGAAGTATCAACATGCCCTCCTCCTCCTAATGAAGTGATCTACAAACCTTCTCCACCTGCACAACAACAAAACAATGAGGTTAGTTTCTTTCCTTTTTAGGATTTTGATGATACCTTATTCCATGATTCAAAGAGTGATGGAGAAATGGAATCCCTGAACGAAGAGCATCTTCCTTGCTATACAATCAAAGATGGAGGGACAACTCATGAGGATAAGATAATAATTATTGTTAAATATATCCAAGTCCTCGAAGCTCTTGCACAAGAAGAAAAAGTAAGTTACCCTTCTCTCCAAGATTTTGATGATTGTCTACTTTATGATTTGGGAAAAGAGGAGGAAATGATTGAGCTTTTGAATGTTTTGAAACTTCCATGTTATGATACTAATACTGACATAGTTGATATTGATGAGTTCATAGATGTTGGAATATGTAAATGGGATATAGTTGGTTTTGATATAGACCCCATTTACGACATTGAGAATCATTCCCAAACGTTGCCTACACAGTTGTCACAATAGATTACCTTTTATTTGTGGCAACAAGGGGATGTTATATTTACCGATGCTCCCCAAGCACCCAAGGTTGACCTCGTGTCATATTTTTCTGACAATTTTTGGTCTTACCTTGAGGCCTTTGATGAGAACTCCTCCAAGCACTTGGATTTATCCTATGAAGACGGCTATCAACCATCGTTATTCTCGTATTTTGATAGGAGTAAGGACATTGTTTGCCTAAAGAAGGATTTTCATGAAATTTTTATTCAACCACCTATTATCACTTTACCTTGTTTTTCGATAAAAGATATGGTTGGGAATTATATCTTTAGTATTGAATTTCCTCTGAAGAAAACCCTAGAATCCAAGAGTTGGTTGAAAACCACAAGTTCAAGTTTATCATCTCAGTGTTTCAACTTTCCCTTAGGAGTTTTCCAGTCATCTGCCAAATCCTTGTCGATCCCTTCCCGAGCTTCAGAGTGTGAATAAGTCCTATGTAGCCAGTTTGCCGACATTTTGAGTCAGTATTCCTAACCTTGGACTTTTCATGACCCCTTCCTGAAGTGCATTGAGTACTTTCCTCGAAGACTGACTTGGCACGATTTTACCCCTCCCACCCACCTCCATGAGTTAGATTTTGTGATTTTCGATGATATGATATATGTTCTAACCCATGTCATTTTTGTTCTTGATTTATCACTATTTTGGTTTATGATGAAGCACAAAGGCAGGTATTGTCAGACATTACTAGATTGGCTTCATTGGTTGTTTGACTACACCCAACATCCAACCAACAGGTAAGCATAGTTAAGTGGTTTTCTTTATATTTACATTTATGATTTCTTTATTTCAGTATTATATACTATATATATGTTGAGGTAGAATTACCACCCCAATTTTGTTACTAATGTTTCTATTGAGATCGAGCAGGTCCGCAGGTTATGCCAGAGATGTTGAGGTTCTCATGTGCTCTATGGTGAGCACATGTCCCCGAGTTGGAGCTAGATGTTATCCCCCACTTTTAGGGATAACTAGGAGATCATGTATCAAGGCCCATAGGTCCTATACATGGAGTACCGAGAGAAGGATTGACTTGAGCATGGCCCTAGAGGGCCCACCTTTTCTTTCTTCCAACATCTTTATCTTGTCATCAACAACAACATCCATCACCATCGGCTTGGTCCTGTGTCAGAGATGGATCTTTCTCCAGGAGGTAATTAGTCCATGTATCATGGTATGTGTCACTTTGATCATCAAAACCATTCAATGTGTGCATCTCATTCCTTTTATTTATAACAACTGCTTGGATCTTACACTTGCCCACTTGACCATGTTTGGGGGAACTGACAGGGTGACCTAGCAAGCATGTGTCTGTAGGTTTTGGTTTTCCACTAGGGGGATTTATGAAAATCCATTGTCCGCTCCCTTCATAGCTCCACTATTTTCATCTTGTTTTCGACTCACTCATCTCATTCCACTTGTTCGGGCATTGGGTTGACGTATTTTTCAGGACTGCACCTTATCTCATGGGAAGAAGGGACTAAAGGCCCAGAAGGTAAAAGCAAGCTGGTAAAATATAAAAGCCTAAAAATAAAACCTCAATATGCTTCGCCCAGGGATCCCCAAGAATGAAATAAAAGGATTCTCTGCAAGAAACAAGGGCGACCCGAAAAAATAATAAAACAAGACCTAACCATGCGGTAGGGGGTCCCATCATGAGCCAGCCTATTAGGTCCATGGGTACCTAGCAGTATGACATTGCCACCAGCTGGTTACCACACCAGGGTAGTGACTCTTGGTTGCATGGCCAAAGGAAAGGGGGTCTCATCACGAGCCAACCTTCTCATCCATGTAAAAGTACTTGTGGGTAACGTTGTCACCACTAGTCACCACTCCAGGACAGTGTCCCCTTATTAGCTCTTGAACAAAAAGAAAATAAATAAAAGATAAAAGAATAAAAAGAATAATAATAAAAGGCAAGAATGGGCTTGGAAAAATTGCATCCAGGACAAGTACAACTCACCTTCTACAAAGGCACCCACAGGTAACATTTCATGTCCTTAACCCTCATTGCACCCAGATGCTTGGACATCCCCTGACCAAATCACCCACTTACATGGCTTGGATGAGGTCTCTTCTGGGAAATTTCCTTTTCCAGTGGGAACTATCCCAATAGGACACCTTGTCCTTTCCTTTAGACTTGTATTGTAGGCTTGTATAACGTCTTTGAGTTGTTAAATGATGTATTAGGGATTTTATGCAAAGGTTTAATAATACTGATGATGATATGTGATTGACATTGCTATGATCCCTGTGATTGATGAGCCCATGGAGGGTGTAACTTTTGATGTGCAGGAGCATGCCCGACGGACAGTTACCATTTGGACCAGTACACATGGGGAGATGATCATTTCGGACCTCCATGGGGATGAAGAGTCCACCAGGGGGATGTTGAGACCCCATCAGGGGGTAGAGACAAGACAGAGATGGATCAGGGGCTTTGCATCAGAGAAGAAGAGGACGTTCCACCAGAGGCACCTCGACACAACTTGACCTAGAGGGGTTGAGCCCCTTTCAATGGAGTGTTGGCCTTGGAAGGCCTAGGATGTCACCCATGATGATCATGACATCATCCAACCCATTGGATGCCTTGGGAGGCAGACTGGGCAGTATTGGCATGTGTGGCAGGTTGGAGAAGCCCAAGGAGGGCTAACGTTTTGCTCAAGGTTGCTTCATTTGCCCTAGAAGGGGATAACATCCCCCTTAGAGGGGATTTTTATCTCTTTTCAGCTTGATTATGGTTTTAAATTAACATTTTAATGTAAAACAATATGATTTTAGTATTTTGGCCTTGTTGAGCTTTTACATGACATAAAATATAAATTTAGGTCACGATATTGTATAAATGAAGGATTTTCACCTTCATTTTATCATCACAACTTACTCACTCCATAAGGAGGTCTGAAATTTGGATCCTCTATTGGGTTATTGGCTGATTTAGTGCTGCACACCTGTTGAAGGAGGATCTTTTTGGCATAGTTTGGAATTTCTCTTAATGGAAGGTGTTACAACTAGGGTTTGCAATGCTTTTTCTTGGTGATATGTAAGTATTTTTCTGCAAAATGTCTTGAATGAATGGTTGTAGTTTCATTTCTTGCATATGTTTATAATTTTGCTGAATAAAACCCTAGGTGACAAGCACACAAGTAGGTCCTTGTCTCATGTTCCCATTGAGAGAAATTTTCAGCCATTGATAGAGAAGAGAGAGCCTAGCCATAGCTACACCCTCTTTTTCTCTTCATTTATTGCTAGCCATACTAAGAAGAAAGAGATGCCTTAAGCCTAGGTTTACTACACTTTGGGCCGATTTTTTCTAGGGTTTGCTGAAAGAGCCTTGTTGTAGCAACACTCTGCTGCATCAAACCCTCTTGTCTTAGTTTATGCTATCTTTCAGCTAGCTATTTTTCCATTTGAGTTAAGGAAGGAGGAGAGAGCACTGAGGCCTAGTTCACTTACACCAAAGTGAGCCTCTCTCCCCTAGGGTTTTTACTTTGAGGCTGTTATCACTGAAATTTTGTCCGCACAGGGCGATAAGAACTCCACATCGTCAACACAGGACTGGAGTCATTCATGGAACATGATTAATTCCTCAGCATTGCAAAAGGGTAAAAAAACTATACAAATGACCAATAAATTTGAAGGGCGCTTTACAACATCTAGGGGCGTGCGCATATGCGCGTAATAGAATCGTACAAAGCGCGCATATGTGCATAAGGCACGACTATTGGGCGAAAAACCCGCGCACCTGCTAAACGACGCATTTATTGAAATTGGTCGGCCTCCCAACCACTAATGGATCAACTCCCAAGTCGATTTGACACCAAATCCGAGCTCAATCC
>JZKD02S0168692.1:166198-181047 GCA_000966675.3 Picea glauca
CAATTGTTTCCTAAAGGGCATTTGATCAACAATGAACATTCAAAGAGACATTCAAAAACTAGCTCAGAGGCTTATCAATGCTAGAAATACAAAACTCTTATTCAAGAGATGCATTCATTGTTTTCTTTCATTCATTAGCAATCTTCACCAATTCTTGTTAAATAAAAAGTACTGAAAGCGTAAACAACTCAAAAAGCATTTATGATCATCCTAATGCTTGAAAGCAAACCACACATTGAATTCCTATTCAAGAAATCACTCACAACATGAGTAAGGCTTTGAAACATTAAGCATATTACTTAACTATGGAATTCATCTAACTACAACAAAGATATGAATAAAACTCATCTACAACAAGATCTGATCTAAAACATGTATCAAATATTACTTGAAAAGAACATAAAGGAAGAGTGTACTAGTTTGGCAAAGGGGGCCCTCCAATGCTTCACTTGTACACTTGAGTCGTCTCAGCTAAGAAGGAACTTCCAGCAGCATTCACCTCATCATAGCATAGACATTATCAAGAACAAAAATGCAGAACTGATCTCAAGATTGCAAATTCCAAAGTTTCTTCATTCACATCAAGAGTTGTCATACTAGTCTATGTCTTAGAGTATTTATACAAGAGTTTTGAAACTAATAATGCTAATAAATCTCCTAAAGATCATGATCAGATCCATAAAATATGCTAATAAGGTCGAATACCCCCTTCAGATCCATAAAATATGAACAAATCCCAAGAAAATCTAAAACTGTCCATGATTTTATGCTAAAACAGGGTATTTTCTGTTGAAGTGGCCCTGTTTGGTCAGCGTTGACCAGACACCTGGAAAGCTCAGATCTCGAAGCTGATAGGTAATCATCCATCCTTGTACATCAAGAATCATGACCCAAGTCTCATATTTTGCCCAACTGTCCTGCAAATACACGAACCTAGGAGCAATTACGAGATTTAGTCAAATCTTGTAATTTATGATAAATTTTTAATTTTAATGCCAAAAATTCAAAAATCCAATTCTTAAGCTAAAGAATGATAAATGTACCTTGCATAATTTGTTTTATGGAAAATATGGAATGATATGGAGGCAAAATGAATGGTTTTGGAGGCAAAAGTATAGTTTATAGAGTGAAAAGGAAGCATACAAATGTACTCAACAATGTGCCTGAATAGTTCCACGTGGTGTCGTGGGATTGTTCGCGAGTTAGGTGTGGGACCCCCTCTCCCTTGTCAAGTCTAAACCATGTGTTAAGTGCGGATAAACCTCAAACATTAAATCTAAGGGTGGATAGAACTCCACCATCTATCCTAGAGTGAAAAGAGTCTTCGAGACTTCGGGTCTCCGGGGAAGTTTTGAACTTGCATAGGAATTGTCGAAGGGTCGAAGGCCCGATATCCATGAAGACCTAGGGAGATATTCCTTGTAGCCCCTCCTTCCGCGGCCACATCGTTTCCATAGAATGATGACACGAGTCACGATAGTGCCACGACGGACGACACAAGAGAAGCGATGCCACGTTGTGAAGGGGGTGGCCATTGGCCAATGATTCCCCAAAAACTTCGAACAACCATACCTTTCAAACTAGAACCTGATTTTGGATGAGGTTATAGTCGTTGGAAATCTCTCAATGAGCACAAGGCGATGGTGTCCTCATCCAAGGAATTCAAGGAGTGGTAGGAAATTGGAAAATTTATACCCCATCCCTTAAAAAGAATACTTAGGGGGTCGGGTGTGTGACAATTTTGGTAGAAAATAGAGTGTATTTATATTATTTTCACAATGAAATTACAACATTAATATCATATTTCCCAAGGAAATATTCACAAGGGAGAACTATAGTGTCATTCATACAAAATAACACACTATAATCAAGGGAGGAACCTTTGTACCAATAATTGGTTGTGTTATTCATAAAAGATGTACATTATGTACCATATCTAAGAACTTATATTAAACCAATATTAATAGTAAAGTAAGCTTAATGGTCGACATACCCACCGATCTCTAAGGATTTTTGCAGAGTATAAATAAAAATACAAGTGTATATCATTGGATGAGTTTATTGGGTAGGTTGGTTGGGCTAGGCTGTTATGATGTTTCACACTTTCCTGGAAGTCCATACCTTGTGTTGCATGTAGGGAACCATCTTAGCCCTCAAGTATGTGCACTTTCCCCATGGTCACCATGATAGTGTGGAGCTTAAGCTCTATTAACTCCATGGAATGATATAACTCACAAACGTTCATATATTGCATAGGAATAGAAGGGACTTAATACACCTAATAAATATTCAACAACTCCAACATCTTGTTCAAGAAGCTCAGAGCAATGTTATGAAACTCCATAGTGTCTTTCATAAGATTGTGTCATAACCAACAACAAATTGTTTTACCTCAATAAACCAAAGGTGGATCTATGTGCAATGTTCCACAAGGTTGCAAGGTCTTCTTCTTCCATGTATTTTTTCCCTTCAACTTCCATTACCACCATATTGTCCATGATCCATTAGGTGGGGATCTCAAGGATTTCTTCTTAGTGAATTTTTCACTTGAGGTACCACATAACCCTATCAAGGCAATATTTTATGAGAGTAGGGTAATGCTTCTTGTTAGATGGGCTTGCATGAGGGGATCTTCGATTCAAGTCAAACATGGACAATAGGAGGGAAAGGGTTGAGAGGAAAAGAGATAAGCATGTAGGGAAGTAGGAAGGCTTAAAGAAACAAGACATGCATGAAAAGGAGGAGTTGGTGCACCTAGGGGGTGCAGAGCAAGGTATGGGATCTAGGGGTTGGATCCTCACATGTGCGAGGAGAATTACAGAGTGAGAAAAATGAACACAAATGGTTGCACAAAAGGGTAGAGAACCAAACAAATTAATGTTACTAAGATGGTAAGTCTCAAAGAGTGAAGTAGCAAGTCAGGGACATTAGGTTCTCCTAAATAGAGCACATGGGAATCCAAGTTGCATGGAAACAATTATAGATTCAAAAGCACCCCATGAACCCTAAACATCGAAAATTTAGATCTCCAAATAGATTTCTCTCTAAATTTCTCTCGCAAACTCGAATGCAGTCTTGTAAGAAAAACTAAGATTTGTGTATTTTAAAATGGGAGGGGCTATTTCATGGACGAATGTCAGGGTTTTAGGGCCCCAAGAATTTTTTTAAATTTAAACATTTATGTTTTTTGGTTTTTGGTTTTTTTAATGGCATTTTCTTGGATCTATCAACCTGACATTTTTGGCTCGTTGAAAATGAAGCTTGAGCACATCGTCTAACATTTCCAAACCGAATATGGATCTTGGGAAAATCTCAAATGGATCCCACTAAATCCAAATCTAATTTGTGAAAATGTGGATTATAGATCCTCCCTTAGCGAATTTGATAACTATGGGGACATTAATTAGGAGAAAACAAGCCATCGATATAAAGGGTATGGGCATCAATTATTAGCATTCAATAGTACATTGATCCTTTATCATAATCCACATTGACCCCTCAAGTTTAGGTACTATGAAATACTCAATGACCACAATGATTGTCTTTTGCAACATTTGCAAGCAAGTAGTCAAGTACTTATTGAGTAGGCATCACATATGGGCGAAGGTGACACTCTAGAATTGGTGTGCAAGCACTAAATTATGATTGATCAATGCTTTCAATTCCTAGTGAGTTCCACCCCTTCCTGATTAGTTATCGAGGATGCAGACATCCTTAGGGAGTTACCTTCAATTCCCAATTGTCAAATACACATCTTTTTCTAAGATCAAACCCTCACCAACACCTCCATCTCAATGTTATTAATAGTTTGTATGCTTGTATAGCTTGACAATGCCTTAACTAGGCTCCCTTGTTTGCTTCTTATGATGCCATTGCAACATGCATGCCCAAGTTACCCTTTGAGGTCCTATCAAAGCTATGCTTACACCAAAAGGGTTAGGATTTTGCCATAGAGTTGTGGTATATCGATGGGTCTCTTAGCCTCACCGTTAGTGATTAGAAATTTTATTTGTTACTTATTTTTCTATTTTCATTTTTTATTTTTTTTGAATGTGTTATTCTATATTTTTCCAAGGGAAACCCCATGTGATACCGCTCTTTCTTGGAGTCTATCAATGGAGGGCAACACAATCACCAACCACAACAATAGAGGGTAACCCCAAGGGACTCAATGCAAATCGAACCTATGACCTATGGCCTCCCAATCAACAACATGCATTGGGTGGATGATTCAACCAATTGAAATATCCCTCGAAGCTATGTGTTCTATATGTATGTGTAATGAATATTGTTCAAGCACTATAACGACTTGAGTACCAAGTCAATTTATTGACAAAAGTACATCAATATGCATCTATAATGCTATGTACGGGTATCTATGAATCTCTACACTTCAAACTTAATATATGACACTCCCTTTTAAATTTAGATACCCATTGTTGCATCTCCTTTTGTTAATATTAAATGACCCATCAAGTTGCTATCATATTTATCGATCTTTTATGATACATTACTAGCAAGTCTATTACACTCAAGTGTAATGTGATATGCAAGTAATCCTTTTAGAATATCTATAATTTTATGGATCTCAAAGGATATCAAACATGGTGTCCATCATTATTAAACAAGTGCCAACTTCTATTAACAAACCTCTGATGTTTTTTTGGGTGTGCAAAGAAAATTGAATCTAAGGCATGAAAAGATTAAAATTATCAAAGCTACTGCAATTGTGTATACCAAGGTTGTGAAATGTGTACTCCCTTTGAAATTTAGATACCCATTGTGGCATCTCTATTTGTTAATATTAAATGACTCATCAAGTTGTTATCATATTTGTTGCCCTGTTATAAATCCAATACTAACAAATCTATTACACTTAAGAGCAGTGTGATATGCAGGTGAACCTTTTAGAATATCTATAATTTTATGGATCTCAAAGGATATCAGACATGGCGTCCATTAATATTAAACAAATGCCAACTTCTATTAACAAACTTCTGATATTTTTTTGTTGTGTGATGAAAATTGAATATAGGACATGAAGGGATTAAAATTATCAAAGCTACTTCAATTGTGTTTACCAAGATTGTGAAATGTGTTGTTGCCCTTTGGCAGGAATAATTCACTTAAGTCCCATTGGCTACAATCATTTACCATTTTAGTCAATAACATAATTGTTGCAGGGCCTCTCAAATGGCCCAGTGGACTTCAAATCAATATAAGGATACTGGCTTTTGGTGTTGCACATAACTAAGTAGTTGGACAATATCCTCTACAACCATTGTGTTTTCATTTATTTCTTTTCAAAGCCTTGTGCAAGTACAATAAATTAGGTGTACAGGGGCAACATGTCCCAACAATAACCATCTTGTAATTAGCCACTGCCTGAAATGGACCTTGTATATCCAATTGACAACTTTAACTATGTTGCTGAATGAATTTTAAAATAAAAAACTGATAAAGTTTTAAAATAAATAGGCTGCTTCAATTTTGTGTTTAAAATTATAATGAGCATTTTTTGAACTAGACATTGATATTTGGATTGATCAAGTTATATTTGGATTTTGCTATTTAAGAATTGAAGAGTATCTATGAGGATAAGACTGAAAAAATTGGATAACATTAATTATTAATAAATTTCCCCACTTCAACAATATTTCAAACAATACTAATTCTGACAATGCCCATATGTTGCTTACGTACTTTTTGCAGTTGTTCTCACTTCATGTTTAGAGATATCTGATATTGTTACCTTTTGGGGTATTTGGTGTTATTCTCTTATTTCTTGGGGATGACTGTGCAATACTTGATTAGTGTCATACTTTGAAACCATGTTCCACTATGCCTGGGGTACTTGTGTATCTCAAGCTATTTTAGGTAATCTGGTTCATCCCATTGTACTCACTTTATGCTAGGCTACAGAATTGTTGCATCTCTAACTGGCCCTTCACGAGGTAAATTTATAATTTTTCCATTTCTAACTGACCCTTCACTAGGTAAATTTAGAATTTTTCTATCTCTAACTGGCCCTTCACAAGGTAAATTTATAATTTTTCTTTCGTTTAACAAAAATGCAAGAAAAATGCACAACTGAAGCCAGCTTTTGAAAATACAAATTCAAAATATCAATAAACCTTTAAAATTTTCTAGATACACATTACCATCTTTAACTGAAGCAACAAAGATAATGAACTGCAGAAAAAACAACAGAGGAAATGCACATCACCTTAATCCCTTTTCTCGCAGATCAGTATATTGTCACATACCCTTCAAAACATACTACATAGGTTGCAGCATAGCAATGAAATATCTAAGCAAACTCAAGTGCAAATCTCACACTGCTTAAAACATCCAGGCCTAAGATGGATTTATGCTAGTTTATTTTTATTTATAGTGATTTTTACGTTTCTATTTTTTACATTAGACTTTGGATGTTGGCTTTTTCTTCATTTTCATTTATCAAAGTAACACGCATGACACATCTCTTCCACCCCAGCTCCAACAGCCCCTGGCTTGTCTCGGTGCAATAAAAAATAATAATCCAAATGGTTGAATCAACAGTAACCAACAATCAAACAGATACACACCATACCCTATGCAAACTTGCTTCATAAAAAATTGTTAATTTTTGAAGTGGAAAAAAAAAACAGATTACGGGTGCAAATTTGCTTGCCCATTATAATATAAGAAATAATACAATTCTAAACCACCACACATTATCATATATTAAAATGTCCAATAGCTGGAAGCTGGCTTTGGGGTGGTAGTACTCAAGTTGATGCAATAACATCCTCACTTACTCTGGTACTAACGTTGCCGGCAGCTTTGGTGTGTGCCTGTCTTTGAATTGTGGTTGTTAGCAATGTGATATTACATGCTATCTCTACAGTGGCGTATCCCTAAGTCGGGATTGTTCCATATTAATAATCCTCTTCACTGCTAAAGGCAAACGGTGAGAGACACTGGTGGCTGCTGTTGGGTACAATGGTGAAGCTGAAGTACTAAAATTAACATCCCCCATCTTGTACCAAACATCTCACAGATTTCTAAATATATGATCTTGCCTAAAGTACAACGTTGGCAGCACCATACTGCATTGACATTTCCAGCTCTCCCACTGACTCTACCACCTACTGTTCCATTACCAAAAGTATTTCTTCTGTAGCTACTGAAATGACCTTGTAAAAATCTGAGAGGCCAGCCCATGATCCAAGTTAATTTCCTAAATAGTTGGGACAAAGAATTGCTGCCAGAGAAAATCCCCTTAACCTGAGGTAGAGAAATCCTGCCAAAATGCCACTAAGGTGGCCAAGGAAAGAAACTCCAGGAACAAACATTTGTATAAGTTTTAACTCTGCCCAAGCAGCATATCGTGCAGGAAGAAGCATTCCATATACATTAGTCAAATTTGGGGAGTTATAATTGAGAACCACTTTCAAAGCAAAGAGCACCGATGAAAATCCAACTGCACAATCTGAGGTCAAGGGATATGGGTAATCAAAGAAGGTTGCCAATACGTCTGCTAGGACCACCACAATCCCATGTGACAAACCAAGCAACACAGCAACCATGGAAGCAAATTCAATGCTTCCCATCATCCTTTCCAATTGTACCCCCTTCCACAACAAAGAAAGCATATTATATACAAGGTGTGACTCATCCACATAGTAGAAAGCTGATAAAAATAGCCGCGTCAAATCCCTGTTCTGCAAGAAACACCCAAACAATCAACTACTGTTAAATAAGACGAGTAAAATGACTGTACAAGATAACAACGGTAACATGGTGAGGCTGAAACAATGGTAACATTGTGTCCCTTGGATAAAATGTATATATTCTCGCACTAAAGTCAAATTGAATAACAGCTATGGATAGCAAATTATCAACCCAAGTAAACATAAGCTTTTCACTTATCATTACTCAAATCTAAATCCATTCTAGTGTCAAATTTATCGTGCATAATATATTTGCGGGTCTAAAGCATGACATAGTAAAGTTTACAAAGGGACACAACAGACACCAGACATGGAAATGGAATTACTCTTATCAATAAGAGAAAAATGACAAAAACTTGTTTCATAATATCAGTCTCAAGAATTCTTTCAAGGTTTTCCACTGAAAGTTCTTTCCATTCTACTGGAAAACAGAACAATTTCTAAATGCAGAACTTACAACAATTCAAGGTTTTACCAGACAGGCTTTCTTTGTATATTCCTCTTTTTCTCCACTTCTACAAATTTAATATTTAAGATAAGTGTTGTAAGTTCTGTATTTTATAATAGCCCGGTGGGTTAGCTCGAGTGGATGAGTGCTGTGATTATAATGCATGAGGTCTTGAGGTCAAGTCCCCGGCCTGATTATAATGCATGAGGTCTTGAGGTCAAGTCCCCGGCCAGCTATATTCTTAAGATTGTTGGGCCTCACTCGATGTCCCCATCGGGTTAGGCTCCATAATCAGGGCCGACAGTTTACCCCATTTACCATCCATGGAACATGGGGAAGTACTCAGAGGGTTTTCCGCAAGGGTTTCCTTGGAAAAAAAAAAGTTCTGTATTTTCTAAAGAAAATATTTTGGCTAGTATGATTATGACAAATCAAATAATTGATACCCAAATCATTATTTTTCAAAACAAAGATTCAAAACAAGGTAAACATCCACAGAACTAAACTGAAAGATTGTGAAAATTAATTGACAGGATCGAGTCCAAGGCAGCATTGGAGAGGACTAAACCCACCCTCCTAGGATTTCCAGCATTTTATAGCAAAATCAATGAGCCTTTTCCTAAAAAGAGAGTAAGTAAAAATTTGAGAAAGTCCCCAGTGAACGTTTAAACATAGATATGTTTTCTAAATTGTTCTCAAAGAAACCATTGACACTGTCCATGTATGAAGAAAAATTTTGGTTTATAAAAAGGAAAGAAAAGTGGCTAGCGTTTTATGTCAAATATGCTTACTCATCAACATAACATGTCTGGAGACTCTGAACACCATATCATCTTCACGAGAATTTAATTGGAAATAAAGGTTCTACCAGACGGACTTCATTTCTATATTCTTCCTTTTCTGTACTTTTGTAAATTGAATGGATAAGAAAAGTGTTGTAACTTCTGCATTTTCTAAAGAATACATTTCAGCTAGTATGATTTATGACAAATCAAAGAGTGAACATCTAAATCGTTATTTTTCAAAACAAATGATTCAAAGAAAGACAAATACATTTCAAATGATCATCCACAGAACTAACCTGACAGATTGTGAAAATCAATTGAGAGGATCAAGTCCAAGGCAAAATTGGAGAGGACTAAACCCATCCTCCTAGGATTTCCAGCATTTTATAGCAGATTCGATGAGCCTTTTCCTAAAACGAGAGTATCTAAAAATTTGAGACAGTCTCTAGTGAACGTTTGAGCATAGACATGTTTTTTATATTGTTCTTAAATAAACCATTGACACTGTCCATGTATGAAGAAAAAAATTGGTTTATAAAAACGAAATAAAATTAGAAGTTTCATTTCAAGTATCCTGAATCATTGACATGACATGTCTGGACACAATATCTGTGATGTCCTGTTTCCAAGAATAGGCCAACAGGGAGTGACTTAGTAGTCTATCTGTTCCCGTAGACTATAGTCAGGCACAAACAGGGAACAAAGGGGGAAATAAGGATGAATAAGTGACTAAACGATGAATTAAGCCAAAAAGCATAGGAAAAGTCACTTAAGCCAAAGTCAACTGAGAAATAGAAGAAAAAGGTGTTGAGGGGAGACTTAATTAATTAATCATTCGACTTAGGAGGAAAAACGCCTAGATTAAGTGATGTCAAAGGAGAATTAGATCAGGGAAGGTATAAGAAGAGGAATTCGACCTATGTCATCATTATGTTATGCTTTTGAGTTGAGAACAGGTTCCAGAGGAGGAAGTTGATCTCTTTGATGTTTTGTGGATTTCTGGAGGAAACCACCACCCAGATCGGTTTTGGTGTTGGAAGACACACCCTAGTCTATTGGAGATACCATCCAGGTATTTCACCGTTCCAGATCAGTACTATTCAGACCCAGTTCAGTCAATGCGCATTGCAGCCAGTGAGGGCGTTTGAGAGTAAGTTTTGAGTAGCTGATTGAGCTCAGGTCAGATCCAACCAGATCCTTCTGACCTAGTTGAGAGGGACACAGGGCGCTTCCTTTGAGCTATCACTTGTCCGATTCCGATGGAGGAATCCACCAGGGTGCATCGGTTTGTCATTTAGGGGCGCAACTTCTAGAGAAGCACATTCAGGGATCCAAAGAGTTCATCGGTCCAGAACCAGAGAAACCCTTCCGACCCAGTACAGAGCATAGCAGGGCGTTCAGTTTGAGCCATACATCGCCAGATTTCGACGGTGGAATCACTGGGGCGCATCAGTTGTCCAGGAGAGGGGCACAAACCCTCAGGGGGTCCCATCCGGGGTCCAGTTTGATCCGTAGTGAACCAATCTTCAGTCCAACAGTTACCAGGACTCGGGAGGAGCTGTGAGGGCAGGACGCATCTTTTGAGACAGTTTTCAGGCCGATCAGTTGAGCATAGCCACCAGGGTGAGTTTATCCCTCACTTGTAGCAGTTGTCGTGAGTTTTTGAAGCTGCATGTTGTCGATCCATCCGTGCATGTGCAGATCTATCCATATCTTTTGATCACGAGTATTTTATATTAGTCGCATTATATTCCAGTGATGATCCATGAGATCTAGTTGATGATTATTTCTCTTCTTTCAACATATCAGTTGTATTTCCTGGTTTTTCCATATAATACATNTTCCTTTTCTGTACTTTTGTAAATTGAATGGATAAGAAAAGTGTTGTAACTTCTGCATTTTCTAAAGAATACATTTCAGCTAGTATGATTTATGACAAATCAAAAAGTGAACATCTAAATCATTATTTTTCAAAACAAATGATTCAAAGAAAGACAAATACATTTCAAGTGATCATCCACAGAACTAACCTGACAGATTGTGAAAATCAATTGAGAGGATCAAGTCCAAGGCAAAATTGGAGAGGACTAAACCCATCCTCCTAGGATTTCCAGCATTTTATAGCAGATTCGATGAGCCTTTTCCTAAAACGAGAGTATCTAAAAATTTGAGACAGTCTCTAGTGAACGTTTGAGCATAGACATGTTTTTTATATTGTTCTTAAATAAACCATTGACACTGTCCATGTATGAAGAAAAAATTTGGTTTATAAAAACGAAATAAAATTAGAAGTTTCATTTCAAGTATCCTGAATCATCAACATGACATGTCTGGACACAATATCTGTGATGTCCCGTTTCCAAGAATAGGCCAACAGGGAGTGACTTAGTAGTCTATCTGTTCCCGTAGACTATAGTCAGGCACAAACAGAAAACAAAGGGGGAAATAAGGATGAATAAATGACTAAACGATGAATTAAGCCAAAAAGCATAGGAAAAGTCACTTAAGCCAAAGTCAACTGAGAAATAGAAGAAGAAGGTGTTGAGGGGAGACTTAATTAATTAATCATTCGACTTAGGAGGAAAAACGCCTAGATTAAGTGATGTCAACGGAGAATTAGATCGGGGAAGGTATAAGAAGAGGAATTCGACCTAATTCATCATTATGTTATGCTTTTGAGTTGAGAACAGGTTCCAGAGGAGGAAGTTGATCTCTTTGATGTTTTGTGGATTTCTGGAGGAAACCACCACCCAGATCAATTTTGGTGTTGGAAGACACACCCTAGCCTATTGGAGATACCATCCAGGTATTTCACCGTGCCAGATCAGTACTATTCAGACCCAGTTCAGTCAATGCGCATTGCAGAGAGTGAGGGCGCAAGGGTTTGAGAGTAAGTTTTGAGTAGCTGTTTGAGCTTAGGTCAGATCCTTCTGACCCAGTTGAGAGGGACACAGGGCGCTTCCTTTGAGCTATCACTTGTCCGATTCCGATGGAGGAATCCACCAGGGTGCATCAGTTTGTCATTTAGGGCGCAACTTCTAGAGAAGCACATTCAGGGATCCAAAGAGTTCATCGGTCCAGAACCAGAGAAACCCTTCCGACCCAGTACAGAGCATAGCAGGGCGCTCAGTTTGAGCCATACATCACCAGATTTCGACGGTGGAATCACTGGGGCGCATCAGTTGTCCAGGAGAGGGGCACAAACCCTCAGGGGGTCCCATCTGGGGTCCAGTTTGATCCGTAGTGAACCAATCTTCAGTCCAACAGTTACCAGGACTCAGGAGGAGCTGTGAGGGCAGGACGCATCTTTTGAGACAGTTTTCAGGCCGATCAGTTGAGCATAGCCACCAGGGTGAGTTTATCCCTCACTTGTAGCAGTTGTCGTGAGTTTTTGGAGCTGCATGTTGTCGATCCATCTGTGCATGTGCAGATCTATCCATATCTTTTGATCACAAGTATTTTATATTAGTCGCATTATATTCCAGTGATGATCCATGAGATCTAGTTGATGATTATTTCTCTTCTTTCAACATATCAGTTGTATTTCCTGGTTTTTCCATATAATACATGTTATTGAGATTGTGTTGGTTCCTTATTACGCATGCATCATATATACTACTAAAACCCTTATTTATATGACACACAATGCGAAAATCACCAAGCATGTTAAACAAGTAACTAAAACGCATCCAGAAGCCCCTAGAGTATCAAATCCGAGAGCCTAAACACTAGTCAACAGTTCATATCCAAATCCACCGAATTTGGGATATTTCAATATCATCTTCACAAGAATTTACTTGGGAAAAAGCTTGTTTTCAACATTTGTCAGAAAGTATATTTGATTTCTTATATCTTTTCAATAAGTTTCATTATCTAGTTCCATGGATATTTCATGTAGCATCATCCATCTGGCGTGGATAAGCATTCTATGTGAATGCCAGGGTATACAAGAATTAGGTTGAATATTCAACAATGTTGCTGCCATTTGTGGGTAACATTACAAAAAAAGACTTAGTTACTAGGATATGGATATGGATCCAGATCTGGATACGGATTTGCCATATTTTTGAAAAACCAGGATCCAGATACGACAAGGAAATGGGAAGTACAAAAAAATATAAAATATGTTTATAATAAATAAATAAAATAGAGTCAAGAATCAAAACCATTTAGGAATCACAAGAGTAGAAATATAGGTTATAACTTATAAGTTAAACCAAAACCAAAAAAGAGACTTCTCATTCATATTACTATTAGCCATTTGTTATCCCCATTTCCTAGGGATAACTAAGGAGATGATGTCTCGAGGCCCTCAGGTTGCAGACAAGGAGTACCGAGAGACGGCTTGACCAACAATGTCCACTTGCACAAACAGAGGCCCACCTCACCACCACAGCTCCATGTTTGTCACAACAGTATCCACCACATCAGCTGGCCTCCAGAAGACATTGGGTCTTGCTCCATGAGGTACAAGTCAAGTATTATGGTGTCATTTCAATATTTGAGGCATTTGAGTTCGTTACATCTATTATTGCTTTTGCTTGGACATTATGCTCTTTGCCTTGTTTCACTTTGGTTGTTGACATTGCACCCTAGTAAGTGGGTCACCCTTAGGGATAGGGCTGCTACTAGGAGGTCCTTTGGATGAGTCATCGTGCCATTCCCGATCATACTTATCACTTTCTACACTCCATCCCCTCATCTCCTCACCTTTTGGGATTTTCGAGTGTACTGACCCAAGAAGGGATTGTCCCTCATTTCATGGGAAGAAGGGGCTGAAGGCCTGTTATCACACAGTTTGTAGTTAGGATAAAGGACAGATGTAAAGAGGCAAACTAGCGTAACTGAACCAATCCCACCCAATGTCACCTCGATGGGAAGGTTCTTTCTATTTAGGGAGGTAAGGCCCAGGGGAGACGTCCCCAGTGACCTGGAGTTTTGAGAAGGCAAAGGATTGAAGGATAAAAGATAAATTCCCCCTCACAAGTCACCACCGAGCAGATAGTTCGGCTAACAGCCAATAAAGAGAAAGTATAACCAAAAGGAGATGCACCTGCCCGAGACAAAGCAACAAGAAAAATATATATGCAAGCTTACTCGCTTGGTTAGTACTTCATATAATCAATGACTATCTGATATATATAAGCAATTGAGAAATAAATATTGACGAAGTCAATGTTTATAAAATAGCAACGATGCACAGTGTCACTTCTTCAAAAACGTGGCATTCAATGTAACAATCAATATTTCATTCAAGTAATGCCCTTAAAATAACCATTCAATTGCTCACAAGTAGGACGATTAGTTGCACAATGATGTTATTAGCAAGAGATGACGGTAGCAATAAGTTAGTAGGGTTAGTCTTAGGCTAGGGTTAGAATAGTTAGGGTTTTGTTCAAAGTATTAAGAGTTGTTTTGATCATAGTACTCACAGGCTAGGTCTCAGATCAGTGCGTTCCTAGGGTTAATGGAGTCAAAAGGAGGACGCTGAGGTTGAAGGATCAAGGAAGATAGTAAGACTAAGGACGCGAGGGTCAAGCCTTGAAGTGTTGCTATGGCAAGGCCTCAAGGAAAAAACCCTAGGGAAGAGAGGCTCACTTTGGTGTAGGAGAACTAGGCCTCAGTGCTCTCTACTCCTTCCTTAGGTCAATGGCAAAAAGCGGCTAGCTCAGAAAGTGGCATAAAACTAAGACAAGAGGTTTTGCAGGGAATGTGTTGCTATGGCAAGGCTTTACCAGCAAACCCTAGGAAATCGGCTCATCAAGGTGTAGGGGAACTAGGCCTTGATGCGTCTTCTCCTTCTTAGCTTAATAAGAAAAACGGCTAGCTTAGAAGAGGAAGAAAAGAATGTTGCTAAGGCAAGGCTCTATCTCTCTTCAATAAATGGCTCAAAATCTTGAC
>JZKD02S0168692.1:201589-225036 GCA_000966675.3 Picea glauca
AGTTTTTTTTTCCTGTTATTTTATTATCCTTTCATTGTATGCCTTACAACTTTGTAATTCTGCCATAAGGATTCTTACAGTTTCAGCTAAATATGGAGGGGTTTCCACCACCCTCATCTCATCATAATCATCTTCTTTGTTATTTGAGATTTCTCCAAACTCATGATGTGTCACCATTCTTTTCGTTGTAGTTTCCTTGTTGTCCACTGACTGTTTGAGTGTTGATAACAACTTATTTTGTTAGTCAACTATCCTCAAATTTTATGAACAACACGAGAAATTTTTGTAAGATAAAATTAGCTTCATTATTACACATACAACATCAACATGCAGTTCGAATTTAACACATGTAAGAAAAGCATAAGGTCTCACTCTTTTCAGTAGTAAATCTTAAATAAGCTCTTACAAGTGGTTAGGGTAGAGTACCCTTCCCCTTAAAGGTTTTCTATTAAAATTTAATTTTTATCTTTCATGAGCCCAAGCAGGCCAAGTGTTGTTTCCTGCTCGGATGCCACTCTATCACACACCCGACCCCCTAAGTACTCTTTAAGGGATGGGGTATAAATTTTCCAATTTCCTACCACTCTTTGAATTCCTCGGATGAGGACACCATCTCCTTGTGCTCACCAAGATCTTTCCAACGACTATAACCTCGTCCAAAATCGAGTTGTGGTTTGAAATGTATGGTTATCCAAAGTTTTCAAGGAATCATTGGCCAATGGCCACCCCCTTCGCCATGTGACATCACTTCTCTCGTGTCATTCATCATGGCACTATCGTGACTCATGTCATCATTCTCTAGAAACGACGTGGCAGTAGAAGGAAGGGTTACAAGGAATATCTCCCCAGGTCTTCGTGGATATCAGGCCTTCGAACCTTCGAAAATTCCTATGCAGGTCCAAAAATTCCCCAAAGACCTGAAGTCTCTAAGTCTCTTTCCACTCTAGGATCGATGGTGGATCTCTATACACCCTTAGATATGACGGTTAAGGTTTATCTGCACTTAACACATCGTTTAGAATTGACAGAGGGGGGGGGTATTATCGGATAAATCGGTAGGTGTGGACACTAACAGATCTCCCTAGATCCACCTGGATCTAGAACAAAACAGGACAGAACATGACTCTTTCTCTAAGTTTCAATCATTGAATCTACTACCCAGAAGGAATGAGTGACATACCTTTATATTGCTTCTTAAGTCTCTGTTGTTCCTACTCCGCTCCGGTGCTCTTGCGAAATCAGGTCCAAGACTACACAAGCCAAACCAAGTGAAGATAACAAAGTATATTCAATGTCAACCTATGCATATGATCAAGGAGTTATGCAATAAAATAAGAGTGATTTTATGGGAAAGGGACATGCCGCTGTATTATATTAAATGAAAGTAGAAGATACAACCAGATCGCCTTGATGTCGCAAGCTTCCTTTCGGTGACCCTTGGTTCCAACACACACACTTGCTCTACATTTGCATGAAGAAGATCCAATACCACTTGATAGACCAAATAGAGTCTTCAAGCTTCTATCCAAGCAGATTTCTTCACACAATTCTTTCACCAATTCTTCATTTAATCTTGCTTAACCTTTTCCATGAGAAAAAATTCAATATATAGGAGAAGGAGAGATGGTTAAATGGATGAATATGATCCCACCAAATCTGAGAAGTCAGTAGGATTCCAACCATGCAAATGCCAACTCATTTTCTAGAAGATTCCCTTCTAGAACCTTCGTGACCTCTTCTCTTTTTCCAAACTTAAAAACAGGTTCGCACCCTACCTATAGAGAAAACTGTGAACAGTTCACACCCCAAGTATGGGTTGCCTGCGAGAATCAATGATTTTCACACCCTATAACATAGGCAGCCTGCGAACTCATCTTAAAAATGTGTTTTTTGGAGGAAGACAACAATCACTTTTCTCAGGCAAAAAGTCCTTGTGGGAGCTTGAATACATCACTGTAGAGACATCACCAGGGTGAAAAAAATAATGTGTAACATAATGCCCCCCAAAGTATGAGGCTGGAATCTGTGACAGCCGAAATACTTTGTAAAATGCGTGTGTGTGTGTCAGAAATAAGGAGCACACCTAATCGGAAACCTGTAAACAAGCAAACATCTGCAGAATATAATACCAGTTCTGAGGTAGCCATTCCCATGCTCAGATCACAAATGAATGGAATCATAAATGGAGGTCATGGCCACTAATCATACACCATGGATCCATGTCGTGAAAATTCTACATAGCCACCAGAAATACACTGTGGATCTATGGAAAAAGACTTGAATTACGACATAGCCACGTGACATACAAAGTGGATCTATGTGCCGATACAAATCATACATACTCCATCGCAGCCTGGATAAAAAAAACTGAGACCCAGGGTCTTCAATCCCATCACCTGAAAGTACGAATCTAACCATGTGATTACATGTGTTGAAGTCGAACACGGTAGAAACCACTTGATTACCGGTCATTGATGAAAATCGTTAACAAGTGCAAGGGAAATCACCATTGATGTCAATGACTCCCAAGGTACTGAAGTACAATTCGAACGAATGTGAATGAATGAGCTGAAGTCGAGCATGCGACGAAATCTCTCAATCAGGGATCAATAATGTGAAACCCCCATCGAAATCAAAGAGACCTACCATTAAGGCATGCAAGTTCCAAGGTACTAAATGATTTATGAGTCTCATTCCTGGATAATGAGTTGGAGTCGACGGAAAAAGACTCATCATAGGAGGGCCTTGATGTATCCTCCATCAATGACATGAAATAAGCAACAGATTTTGAGGGTGAAACAAAGTATGAATAAGGGTTGAAACAGACATAGGGAAGGCCGACATAGTAAGAATGGACAACTGCAGATGGCTGACTCAATAGAGGGCTTGTTTGAACTTCTCTTGAACATATGAATGACACTACCAAGGACTTGGCAGCACCGACTCAAAGACAACCCAAGATATGACCTTGTAGCAAGTCGAACGAGAGACAAATGGATTTCCCAACCCAGATTCAAATGATGAATAGGGGGTGTCATGTTCAAGAGCGACGCTTACTGCCATTAATATGAATATGAAAACATATCCCTTTCCCAAAATCCCCCCCACCATTTCTGGCGAGTACCTCTTTATTTTTACACAAGCTTAAGGAGGATAACATATGCTTGTTGATGTAAGCTCATCCTTCGGATGAGTCCCTCAGAGTATATTTGACGAACCCTAGGAAGGAGTGGTTCGGTCCCATTACGGGTCTTTCGATGTTTGTTTAATGAGTCCAAGGATAGAAAACTCGGGAGTTTTTCATGTTTTGAGAGTCTGAAAAACACTTAAAGAGAACTCTCCCAGTTCTTTTTTCGTAAGTAAGTTCGACGAGACCGAAAAAGTGATAAACTATCGCCCGTCGAACGTTTTCTTCAAATACTTTAACGAGCATGAAAAGAACAAGATTGCTCAAAAATCTTTTCATTTTTATGGAGCATGAAAAGATCTTAAAGGATACTCCCTTACGTTCGTTGTTTTCGTGTTACCATGACGAGTACGAAAAGACGAGAAAAAGTATACTCGGTTACGTTCTCATATATTTTCGAGCGCGAGAACGAATGAAGACTGAGCTCGAGGTTTTTCCTACAAAAACCCTAAAAAAGTAGTCGTACATGCGACAAAAAGAAAAAACACCCGTACCCCCTCGTTCGGACTTCAAAGTTGCTATATCTGTGAAAAACCATACTCATAAGGCTATTAGGGCATTAGGTTTTATAAGCAAAGCAATAAAAATAATATAAAAAAACAATAAGAAATGGGAAAAAGTGAATAAATATGGGTGAAAAGGACTTTTTACCATTTTATTGTTACTTTGCCAAAAACTTGTCCAACATACCTCATTTTCCCCCAAATTTCTTTGCCCGATTGCGGGAGGCACAAGCAATCATTCGGGGAACGGTTTCATCCAACGAGGTAAGCTCTTGATCCTTCAACTTTTCCATGGTTTATTTTTGTTTTTTGTTGGCAATTTTTAGAGTTTTAAGTCCATTTTAGGGTCGGACCATGCGCTCAAGAATTATCGCAGGTGGGCCTTAGGGCACCTGCGAGAATCTCGCACTATGCAATCGGTTCACCTGCGGGGGCCGAAAAATGGATTTTAAAGTGAGGTTTCGTTGAATAAAAATTATGCAAGAGTTTAAAACAAGTTGTTGACTTTCCTTTCATGGCTCTTTTGTAGGTGTTTGACCATCATGATGTTGGAATGGAGAGAAAGGGAACATGAGGAAGATGATGCCATTGTCGGGAATGACCTGGGTATAGTCCCTGCCTCCGGGATTGTGGGCTCTTGAAATTTTTCAGGATCTCGAGGATGAGAGCCCAACTCAGGTTGTTGAAATACCTGGTCCACATGTGGGATGTGGATCAACAATTATTTCACGTGGGAGTCCATACACTGACACTAGATATCAAGAATATCTATTTTATGACGGGGTTGTCATGGCATGGATACCATGCTACTTTGACCGGAGGTAGAGGCAGCGGACTCCCTATGAGTGAGTATGTTTGCCAGTATTGTGTTCCCAAGGCAGAGAGAAGCAAGGGTAAGGTTTCTATTTGGGGGGTCCAAGATCTGTCCGTACGGACCATCTTGTTTACTATTTCACGCATGGCTGGGAGGGCAGCTCTGCACATGCCTCTCTAGAGCTATTTCCAATATTCCATAGAGTGCACAGAGCCTCAGGTTTTTAACGGGTCAGACGCAGTTCTCCATAGTATGAAGAGACAATTGACGAAGTGCAGAAAGGGTGACTTGAAGCAGTTTGGGTACGGGCCACTTTTGGTGTCATTCTTCCTCGAGAGGGTCCCACTGCTGCGACTACAGGTTGATTGGGGTTTACCAGCCCCACAAGATTCTAGGATGTTGAGGTGGTGTAGCCTCATGGCTCGACACGTAGCAGGGCCTATAATCAAGTATAATGATTCATTTTTTGACTGGTTAAGGCCCCAGATGCTGATGATTGACGACTACGCATATGTCGGTTTGGATTTCCGAGGGGATCTGGATTTGGTCCTGCCTGAGGATGCTCAGTGGGGTGACTTAGGTGAGAAGTACACATTTTTTTCTTTTTAAATGTTTTTGCAAATTTTATTATATAAAATGTTTTTATGTTTATCCAAGGACTAATCAAAAAATTGCTTTTTGATGACACAGATGTGGGGCCGTATCGACCTCCAGGAACGTCTCCCATACAAAGGCGAGGAGAAGCGGCTCCAGTGGCGAGATGGGATGTCGAAGACTACGAGGTAGTGGAACAGAACTTAGAGGGGTTGACTGCGGACGTCCTAGACATTGCTATTGGGGAGATTCCGAGACGTTATCAGCGCCCTACTATGGGCGTGTTTGAGTCTCTTAGTCGACTGCTCCGTAGGTTAGCCCAAGAAGTTGTGTGTTATCGTGAGCATCATCCATGACGCTATTTTGTAGAAGCTATGGGCTTCGTATTTTGAGATTTTGATCCTTGGACATAAAATTCTTGTAACAACTTTTGATCGTTATATACATATATACGACTTCTACCAGCTTATTTTGTGTTGTGTTATACATATGAGGTGTGATTGGTTTATAAATGTTCCAAATGTATGTTTAACACATAGTTAGCTAAAGCATCAGTCAATGTATTTAGACATCTAGGAATGTGTTGATATTCAATATAATCAAAATAACATTCCAAGAGGCAAATTCGTAAATATACCCGTAATAAAGTAGGACTTCGAATAGCATAGATATTACTTAATTGTAGTACTACTAGCTGCGAATCGAGTCGTACAACCAAATGGCAGATATCGAATGAAATAGCATCAATCAAAAATTCGATGACGGCGCTATATTCTGCAATATTATTAGTCACACGACCAAGGCACACACCTCGTAGATTGATAAGTTCATTTGTAGGTGTGTAAATTGCCCATGCAACAGAAGCAAGGTTCTGAGTACTAAAACTAGTGCCATCAATGAAGCCAATGTGGGGTAGACACGACTCTGACATATGGAAACCAAGCACAACGTAAGATAAGCGGTCGAGGGAAGAGACCAAATAACGAAAAAGCATACTAAAGTAACACACAAAAAATATGATATAATAAAATACAAGCACTCATGCACAGGTGATCTTAAGAATAATACTTCTTTAAGTACAACCCATTTATGGGTTCACTCAAAGGGATACCATTGTAGTCCACCAACTCGTAAGCTCCTTTCTCCAAAACTCATCTGACAATATAAGGACCTCGCCACATAGCTTCAAATTGTCTGACTCCTAGCATATCCCGATCTTCTTCATAAAGGAGAACCAGATCACCTTCGGAGAAAACACATTCCTTGACATGCTTGTCGTATTGGGCTTTGATGCATTTCTTTTGGATTTCTATAACTAGGGTGGCATCGCAACGGGTTTCGTCTAATTGCATGAGATACAACAGACGTTCTTCTTCGGCAGAAGTGTTTGGGAGAAGTTTGATGGCTAGTTTTAGGGAGGGTATCTCACATTCAATCGACAAGATGTCTTCTAGACCATAGACTAACGGAATGGTGTAAACCCGGTAGCAGACTTAACGGATGTTCGATAAGCCCACAATGCTGAAAACAACATCGTGTGCCAACTCATTTTGTGAATCTCTATCATTCGTCAAAGCATGGTAATAAGAACTTTGTTTATTGCTTCAAATTGGTTGTTGGCTTGTGGGTAATAGGGTGTTGAGTTTTCATGGAGAAGACCCAACTTTTCAGTGAGTTCAGACATCATGAAGTTTCTAAAGTGGCTACCGTGATCAGTGACGATAGCCTGAGGAACACTAAACCAAGTAATGATGTGATTGAATATTGAATAATGCTGCAGTCTTTCTGGTATTGTCGAATGTTGCATCGCCTCGACCCATTTCATAAAATAATCTACGGCTACAATAATGTATCCATGCCCCCCGGCTGAGTGAGGGTGACATGTCATGAAATCGATACCCCATTTTGCAAAAGGACCAACGAAGACCACAGGGTGTAGAGGAGCAGGGTGTGATCATATTTTATGGTTGTAGGTTTGACAAGCGTGGCATTTTTGGAAAATGATTATATAATCATTGAATAAAGAAGGCCAAAAATACCCCACTCATAAGTTCTTCTGGGCAGTAGCATACCCAAACATGTGACCACCACAGGCTCTGGAATGGCAGTCATTCAGGGCTTTCTCGGCTTCGTCAAACGTGAGGCAGTGTCGAAAAACAGAGTCAATCCCACGACGATAAAAGGTATCACCGAGGATAATGTACTGACGGGCTTGGTAGAATATTCGACGACAGTCAGTGCTAGAAAAATTGGGCTAGAAATTCTGGGCCTGAAGATATATGATGATATCTCCGTACCAAAGATCATCGGAACTGATCAGGAAAAGGGATTCATCGGGTAATGAATCTTTTGCTACATTTTCTGTCTCAGATCAGGGAAGGTCGCATATCAACTCGGAAAACACCAAGGATTTCTTGGACTTAGCACGTTCGAATTCTAAGTCAAACTCATGGAGTATTATGATCCATTTGGAGTATTTTCCCCCTAGCAATTGACATGTAAGAATGTGTTGCATAGGGTTGCAGTTAGAAATCACCGTAGTCTTATATAAAAGGATATAGTGTCGTAAATGTTGAACTGATTGAACGACTGCCAAGGCCAGTTTTTCAACATGTAAATACTTAGTTTTGGTAGTCGTGAGACTCTGAATCAAGTAATAAATGACATGTTCGTCATGAGAATCATCCTCCTGGACGAGAACCATAGCAATGGTATAGTCCGAGGCTGCGAGGTAAAGGAAATAATCTCGATTGTAATCAGGTGGGAAGAGTAATGGGGTATGTGTTAAAGATAGTTTCAAAGATTCAAAATCTTTGTCGGCAGTGGTATCCCACACGAACTCAGAACCTTTCTTAAGTAGTCGTGTAAATCCAAGAGTTAGCTCAGCATAGTTTGGGATGAAACGACGGAGAAATTTCGCCTTCCCTTGCAAACTTTGTAACTGGTGAAGTGAGGAAGGAGGAGGAAGATTGAGAATCGCCTCAACCTTCAAAGGATCTACCCTGATCCCTTGACATGAAACAATAAAGCCCAGAAGTCAGCCGGATTCTATGCAAAAAACACATTTGTGTGTATTCAAGCATATATGGTAAAATTGACATCGAAGGAAAATGGCGCGGAGGTGTGTTGGATGATCTACACTGCACATGGAATGAGTAGGTAAATCATCGAGATACGGCTGCACAATGTGCTTTATATCATGGAAGGCGTAAGACATAGCACGCTGAAAAGTTGCGCCGGCATTTTTTAAACCGAATGGAAGTTTCTGATAGGCGAAAGTGCCCCAAGGACAAATAAAAGTGGTCTTGTGTTGGTCCACGGGTACGATATTGATTTGATTATATCCGGAGAAACCATCCATTAGAGAGAAGATTTCACTTCCGGCACAATCGTCGATGATCTGGTCAACGAAGGGGGTAGGAAAGTTGTCTTTAGGACAAGCTTTGTTCATGTCTCTATAATCAACGCACACGCAGATCGTGCCTTGTTTCTTGTTAATCAGAACAAGATTGGAAATCCAGTCAGTTAGAGCCACAGGGTAAATAAAGCCAGCTTTGATAAGTTTCTCAACTTCAAGCTTGATAGCAGCCACTTTACGTGGGTGGACCGGATGAAGTCGTTGCCAGATGGGTTTAGCATTCGGGTATGTCTTAATCACATGTACCACAATGTCAGGGTCAATACCCGGCATTTCTTCATATCTCTAGGCGAAGATGTCACAAAATTATTGGAAAAGAGACTTGTAGGTGACAACTTCGTCATGGGAACGCGAAGCTCCGATATGCACATTTTCAACAACTCCAGGTTTTATGGATATGTCAAGGGGGAGGGTGGGTGAGATATTACTTAAGTTCCCTTCGTAGAGCATATTGTGTGTAGATTTGGGAACGATATAAATGACGACAACGGTCAACGGGGTCGAGATCCATTGGTAACCCTCGATGGTGTGTTGTTTCAGGAAGAGGATGGAACGATGATGTCCATTGTCCCAAGGGGTATCTTCCACAGACATAACAAACATAATCATATCGTCTGTAAGAAAGATGACGCAGAATGGATCCGATGGTAAATCACCAAGAGAGTGGGTAGAAGGGGTTGTCGATTGAATGTCTTGATAAGAGGATTCGATTGGACTCAAAGTAATTTTGTCGCCATAATGAAGATGATCGTCGGGGTTGGCTACTATCCATGGGTCGTAAGATGCAGGGGTTCCATGAACAAAGGTGGAGATCATGTTGATCGAGGCGAAAAATGGATGTGGAACATTGGGTGGTGGACTGGGGAAAGTACCCATCAAATAGGAATCTTTAAGAAGACCCACATCGACGTTCTCGTATCCAGGGGGGGGTTTTGCAATGAAAGATATGTTGCTAGTATGTGCATCGGAGTGAAAGAAGGCCAATTGGTCTATGGTAACTACTTTTCCTTGATGTGGGAATCGTATGACACGAAAAAGAGTGGACACAACTGTATGCATGGAATCGATCCAACTACGACCAAGTAGAAGGTTGTAATCGAGAGGAGCGTCAAAGAACTCCACTTCAATGTTGACCGTTTTGCCTTCTAACGTGATAGGAAACGAAGGGAGAACACCGTAAGGCTTAAAACTAGAGCCATTGAAGGCTTTGAGCGTGTTGTGGGATTCAGTTAAAGAAGGAGAGTCGATGGCTTTCCAACAAGTAATGGACATGACACATGTCGAGGCACCCTCATCAATAACTGTTCTACAAATGTTCTTGTCGGAGACAATAACTTGTATTTGGAATGCGAGTTGAGGGGGTAACCTTGGAATGTGATCTTCCAAGTCAAAAATTATTAAATTTGTATCCGTAGGGTCGATTCCACCAATAGCTTTCAACAATGTCTTACGTTGTATAGGACAACTCTGAAGGGCTTCGAAGGCTGACATCGTGAACGGTGCTTGGGCCAGATCTTCGACAATACTGTAGTTATGGGTAGCACGTGCATGAGGATTGAAAGCCGATTTTCAAACAACACCCTTTGGGGGAGGGCAGAGAACTGTATCTAGGCTCAGTCGTTCAAGATAAAGAGGACTGTTGGTAGGTGGAGTTGTGGGAGATGGTTGGACCAACAAAGGAGGTATTGCATCAACCTTCTCTTTGGAGGAAAGATAATCTTTGGCTCGAGTGGTAAGTGTGATGTCATTCTTCTTTGAATCATCGGTACACATTAAGACATAGGATGTATTGGAGGGGGAAGGTTTGTCATGAATGACCAATTGGGCTTTTTGTTGAGAAGGAAAGGGTTGTGACAACATGGCTGGAGTGGGGGGTTTCGGGGTCCCTTGAAGGAACTTAGTAACCTTGGCTCGTTGTGGACAATACTTAGTGTAGTGATCATCAACACATATAAGACAAGGGTATCGGGGTTTGCCCTTATCCTTATCGTCAACATGTGGTGTTTTGGTTTTCTCAAATTGTGGATTATTTTTATCCTCCTTGTTCTTACCCTTTCATTTTTTGGATTTATTTTTTCCGGCGAGGGTAGATTGAACAGTGTTCACCTCAGAAGTCTTGCCGGTGGGAGGGGTAGGATATGGAGCATTTTGAACATTAGAAGAAATGGATTTGGGTTTGTTGCTAAAGGTTTGGATGAAATGAGGTTGGGCATGGAAAGTGCCAATCACGCCGTCAGCTGCATGAGAAGCAGCAGGGGTAGTTGAAGTAGTAGAAGTAGAAGGACGAGGTGTGTCAGGGAGTAAGTCATAAAGAGTACCAGTTTATGAGTAAACGAGGTCAAGGTATTGAGCACGACTGATTTCCTGTTCCTCTGTGACAACTCCACCCATGGCGATGTCACGAGCGATGTCGTTCACGAATGATTTCGTGAACCACTCTGCCAGCAACTGATCGGGAAGTTCGAGTTTGATGAGACATCATCTCCATCGCCACTCATGAATGTGGTCATAGATATGAGTGGATTTGGTTTGTTTGAAAGAACTCAAAATTTTGGTTCTCGTTTCGTAACAGATCGGTAACTGGTAGTGGGTGAGAAAATCCATAGCAAGGGTGTTGAAGTCGGTGAAGAAGCCCCGTGGTAATTCTATATACCACTTCGCGACAGAACCTATGAGGGTTCGATGAAAAAGGTGTAAATGAATAGAGTCATCCATCAAGGAATTGGATGAGCACCAAAGGTGAAAATTCATTACGTGATTGTTCGGGTCCTCCCCCAGTTTACCATCGAATTTAGGGATGTCGGATGGTAGTTTGGTCGGTATGATGGGACATTGAGGAGAGTGATGGACTGGATCATTTAAAATTCTCGACATCTTAGGGAGGTCTAGAGTGGCTAAGAAGGGAAACTGTCTATTCACATGTGGGTACTGGTGACTTTGGGGAGGGAGTCACGTCGGTAGACCAGTGGGACCATAAGCAGTTTGCATATAATGCGAAGAGCTGGGCAGATTTGGTTGTTGGTGTGGAGGCAAGTAATTCATGGGGCTGTACCCTTGAACAAGGGTGTGGGGTTGAGCGTTCAAGCCCCAAATAGGATTAGACATACATGGATATGGTTGGCATGTACTAGGGGGTATGAAGGAGCTAGCTTGAGGTTGTTGCCCCCTAGTCGAGTGAGGATTATGTTGAATAAGATAATTCCAATACTGGGCCAAGGATGGAGGTATGTTTTCTCCATAGGGTGGGGTAGATGGGGGTTGTCCTCCAATCGGGGGTTGCATCCCAATTTGGATTTGTCCTACAAAAGGGGATTGAGTTTGGCCTCCTTGGTGAAATTGTCCACCAACAGGAATCTGGTAAGTAGGTGTGAAAGACGGGATGGTGCCACTAGGATCGGTGCCTCCGATAGAGAATGGAGGAGGTCCTCTGAAAGGGGGTTGAGGAAGTGTCGGAATGAAACTGGGAACGAGATGGTTCCCAGAAGGAGTGGAAATGTCAGGAGTCCCAGATGAGATTTGTGTAGGAGCGGGAATAGAAGCATTCAACACATGATATTCGAGCGGAAGTGTTGGGGTGTATCTAGGTGAAAGCGGTGTGCCAATGGGGGCTTGGCTAGTCGCTATAGTATTGGCGTGAGGACTTGTAGTGTTTGGGACCATTGTGTAATGGACCGTTTGCAGAGGGATAGTCAAGATGTGGTCAACTGGTGGAGCGTCTGTACCAGGAAAATAATAGGCAGTAGTAAAAAGTATTGCATCGAGATTAGATGTTTCGGGTGGCTCAAGCATGATAGTTATATCAATGCCTGCTCCTAAGACAAAGATATCCCATCTAAAAATGCCAATAGTCCAAAAAGGATCTTGACCCTCAGGTCCTGTGAAAGGTCCAGTTGGTAATCCAGAAGACTAAACAACTATTTCTCCAGAAGAATTCACTCGAACAATACGTCTCTCAGAGTCGGTAGGAAGTCGGAAGTCCTCTCGAGAATTTGTAATTCGGAACCATTCTAAAGATTTAGTTCTTTCCACTTGGGGAGTGGAAACGTCTTGGACTTTACTCTGCTGAGGAGAGCCCTCGGGTGAATTGGTAGGCAAGGGTTGAGGACCTTCCAGATCTTCTGGGGGTAGGCCTTGCATTCTATGTGAACGACCTGGAGGGTCAATTGTGATCGAGTTAGAACCTTACGCAAGAAATTCTATGGCCAACTTGGGTAAACAAACAACACGTGCTAGTAAAATCTAGGAAGCAAAACCAAGCAAACAAGACATTCCAATTCCGAATTCACTAGTTGGTGATGAAATCCAACGTCGCGGTGATGAGACAAGAAGGGGTTGGGCTAGGGTGGAAAAGTTACATTGACGACCTGCTTAACGGACTTACACCCTGGTGCAAGCTCCCACACACAATTGTGGGTATACCCTCCAGGGATCCCGAGTGAGTCTGGCCAACGTTGATTCCAGGTACCGTGAAGACTTACCCCTTCACAGTCACCTTGTGTAAGACCCTAAGAAGATAGGCTACTAAGGTTACCACCAACAATAATGATTCCTGGGGGAGCAGTGGACAGTCCGATCCACATGCAAAGGCAGGGTATCTAGCCCAAAATCAGCTTGAGAGGCTTCCACTCATCATTGTGGGTATACCTTCAAGTGACCCCCGTAATACGTGAAATCTCTACATCGATATCAACAAAGTAGGGTGAGTAACTCTGTCAATTTCAATGCGACCTTAGGTTTGACCCTTGTGTGAGAAGGGATTCCCAGGACAAAATGTTGCAAATGGAATTTGACACTCCTTATCACGAGATATTATTGTGTGTTTTGTGCTTTGGAGAGTGTGTCTCACTACCTATTCCAAAGCTCTAGCCTAGCTAATGTTGGTGTAAAAGAGCCCTAGAAAAAGTTACTAGTTGAATTTTAAAATTGCATAATATTATTAAAGGATGTTGTTACGCGAAAAGGAGACGGAAATGAAACTGATGTTGTGTGAGACTCTGACCCAACAATGCGTAAATGGGGATGAATGATAAATTTTTGTTTGATGAATCCTATTTACAAGAGGGAAAGAGGAGTTTTCTGGAACAATGTGAACTACGATGTATGATCTTCTCTAAAATGTAATATCAAACAATCACGAACAATGAAAATTCCCTATTCGTTCTCTTTCAATACTTGAATGCCAATATTTTTTGAATACAAGGGTACTTTTAAAAAGAAAATGTCTTTAATTTTTTTATTAGAAACCAAGCAACAAAGATGGAACTAAGAAAAAGTAAGCAACCAACGAAAATGAAATGCTCAATAAACACCCAAATCAATATTTCAATGAAGATAAAAATAACAAACTGACAAGACCAGTCTCTTCAAATGCACATGGGTAACTATTTTTCAAGTAATAAGCAATTGAAAAGGACAATTAATCTCAACTTTTAATCCAATCAAAGGCTCCTGACCAAACAAGCACTCGGATTTCAGAATCAGAGATTATACCCTTGTCAAGAAAAGGTCAAGTGGTAAAAATTGAGAAAAAATGGTCAAGAAGGGATTTCGATTTTCGAAAAATAATCATTTGCGAGATTTGAAGTCAAGAAACATTCAATCACTGGACAGAGAAGTTCTTCCCAGACACACAAACAAATCTGGGCATCTAAGGGCACAAAAGATTTGATCCAAAATTTTTACAAGTGAGTTCGCAGGCTGGCAGTGGGGTACAGTGTGAGAATTAATGATTCTCGTAGGCTAGACACAGGCAGATTGCAAGAAGTTCACATTGAACTAAGCACTAGGGTGCGAACTCCAGTGATTCTCGCAAGCTACCGAAAGGTACAGTGCGAGAAGGTTTGTAGTCAAGCAAACTTTAGAAAAATGATAGAACTTTTGAGGCAACTTCTGGATCCAAGGAGTCTATAAGGATCTCCTTAAGACTCAAAGATTGATCGGGAATGAAAAAAGGTAGGTTAAGAGCAAATGGCCAAGAAAAAACCACTAAAATGGGTTGTATCCCCAACGGATTCACCAATTTTGTTATCGGATAAATCGGTAGGTGCGGACACTAACAGATCTCCCTAGATCCACCTGGATCTAGAACAAAACATGACAGGACACGACTCTTTCTCTAAGTTGCAATCATTGAATCTACTACCCAGAAGGAATGAGTGACATACCTTTATATCGCTTCCTTAGGTCTATGTTGTTCCTACTCCACTCTGGTGCTCTTGCGAAATCAGGTCCAAGACTACACAAGCCAACCCAAGTGAAGATAGCAAAGTATATTCAATATCAACCTATGCATATGATCAAGGAGTTATGCAATAAAATAAGAGTGATTTTATGGGAAAGGGACATGTCGTTGTATTATATTAAATGAAAGTAGAAGATACAACCAGATCGCCTTGATGTCGCAAGCTTCCTTTCGATGACCCTTGGTTCCAACACACACACTTACTCTACATTTGCATGAACAAGATCCAATACCACTTGATAGACCAAATAGAGTCTTCAAGCTTCTATCCAAGCAGATTTCTTCACACAATTCTTCATTCAATTTTGCTTAACCCTTTCCATGAGAAACCTTTCAATATATAGGAGAAGGAGAGATGGTTAAATGGATGAAGATGATCCCACCAAATCTGAGAAGTCAGTAGGATTCCAACCATGCGAATGCCAACTCATTTTCTAGAAAATTCCCTTCTAGAACCTTCGTGACCTCTTCTCTTTTTCCAAGCTTAAAAACAGGTTCGCACCCTACCTATAGAGAAAACTGCGAACAGTTCGCACCCCAAGTATGGGTTTCCTGCGAGAATCAATGATTTTCGCACCCTATAACATAGGCAGCCTATGAACTCATCTTAAAAATGTGTTTTTTGGAGGAAGAAAACAATCACTTTTCTCAGGCAAAAAGTCCTTGTGGGAGCCTGAATACATCACTATAGAGACATCACCAGGGTGACCAAAATAATGTGTAACCGGGGGTCCCACACCTAACTCGCGACCAATCCCATGATGCCATGTGGAACTATCCAGACATGCCACATCACAATGGCGTGTGCGGGCCCATCCAATCGGGGATTGACACTTCAGCGAGGGGATTTCGGAAATTCAACGCTTCAGCGTTTACCATACCCTTTATCCCTCAAAGTCTCCCAGAGTCCCAAAGTTTTGAAGTTTTGGAACTTCTTACTTCGTACTCTGGCCTTCGGGTCATGGTCTAGTTTTTCTCTACCCCACACTCTCAAAATCTCGAAGGCTGAAATCCCGAAGTCACGTGGATCGTTGATCTAAGATCCTTCTGGATCCTTTTTAACTGTTCAATTGGGAATAATGGAAGGATAGGATAAGAAGGAGTATCGAATGCCAGTGTCTAGTCTTCACTACTTCATGACCCCCTCAACCGATAATGCTCCAGAGAGGTAGAAGGATTCGAGATTGTATGGGTCGTGAATTTGTGAAGTAGCGAAATCGCGAAATCTCGCCATTCGTCTGATCAAGTAGATATTTTGGGTATCATTTCGACCATTGGATCCATAAGAGGTAAAAAACGAGAATCAAATCGTTGATCTGTGATCATGATCAATGGCATAGAAAACACCCATGGCTGAGAAGTTGGTTAGGTTTTAACAAGAAGGATGAATCCATGGTGACATATCAGGAACCGCTAGTTGTCATTCAAACCATCAAGTGACCATGTCCACAAGATGCCTTCGGTAGGATTTGAGTGTTGTGAGGTTCAAACATCCTGAAGCCCCAGACCTGTGAAGTCTCAAAGCTCGAAAAGCTCAGCTCCTTTTGAGTGTAGCGTAGGGTTCCAAGTTCCTGGTCATATGGAACTCCTAGTGGCTTGAGGGCTCCAGTCGGCAAGCCCACATGAAAGGTAATAAGCCCTTGGTTGTAGGCTTATGATCACTTGGGACCTCTACACACCTCAGAAGGCTACACCTCAAAATATTAACCGAGAGTTGGTTAGGCCCGTGGTTTTGGGCCCGAAGTCACATGGTAAAATAGATTGCAGGAAGCTCCTTTTGTCTATAGAACTCAAGTTCTATAACAGAATAAGGGATTTCGAGGGATGGACGAGTTCAGAACAGTCCTATAGAGTTTGTCTCGAATTTGTATTCGCGGACTTGATCCTTTGACAATCCTTTTTGAGGTTTATCACATATAGATTTAGACAAGAGGTCAACTCGCCAATTGCCCCAAATTCGCTTAAAATCCATTACTAACAGTTCTCCTTTTCTAAACAGGGTAAGCGGAAAAGCCATTGACAAAATATGATATTCAAGATTTACTTCAAATTTCCTAGGCCGCTAGGCCTATAGAGCCATAGATTCTACCATTCAAACAAGATAAAATATTATGCTAGAATATGACTCAAGAAAATGCATATTACTACAAAACCAGTCAATACAATATAACTCAGAATTTCACTTATCTGAAATGTTGAAATTAGTTGGAAATTGTTGAAAGGGGTTCCCTTTTCCACCCAACCATAGGCACAATTTCTCTCAGAGTATTCCTCAATTGGCCACCCATGATCTAGATCATTATGCCATGAGAGAGGTCCTACTTAATCTCTGCAACAAAAAGGGACAAAGGTTACTCTCCTTTTCCCACGGGAAGTTGGCAGTCCAGTTTTCTATCCACCAAGCAAGGGAGCCTGCTGGAATTATTCACCCAATCCCTACAGCTTCATTTATCAACTTGATTAGAAAACATTGTCCAAGAATTCCTTTAACCAGAACAACTTATTTCTCAATTCTCTTTAGAACCAGAGAGCCTTGTTATCGCACAGTTTGTAGCAAGGATAAAAGGCTTGAGGTTTGAAGGTCAAACTGGCGTAACATGAACCTATCCCACCCAATGTCACCACAATGGGATGGTTCTTTCTCTTTAGAGAGGTAAGGCCCAGGGGATACGTCCCCGATGACCTGGGGTTTTGAGAAGGAAAAAGAATTATAAGACAAGGATAAATTCCCCCCCCTCATAAGTCACCATCAAGGAGATAGTCTTGGCTAAACAACCAATAATAAAGTAAAACCCCCAAAAGATATACCTTCTTCAGACAAAGAAACAACAAATGATATATGCAAGATAGTTCAATGGGTTAGTACGTCATATAAATTGATGACTATCTGATAAACATATAAGCAAATTGACAATAAATATTGACGAAGTCAATGTTTATAAATAGTGATGAAAATTATGTCACTTCATCAATAAACGTTGAAACAGTGTGGCATTCAAAGAAATAGATCAATACTTCATTCAATAAATGCTTATAACCACCATTCAATTTATTATAATGAAAACGTTTAGCTACACAAAGGTGTTAATATCAAGAGATGACGACAACATATAGGGTTATAATGTTAGTTTAGGCTAGGATTAGTGAAGTTAGGGTTTTGATTCAAGAGTTTGAGACTGGTTTTGATCAGGTTCACTTCAACGCATGAGATCTTAGGATCAGTGCCTTAGGGTTAAATGGACTCAATAGTGAAGGACGCAAGAACTGAAGGAGACAAAAGTCAAAACAGCTAAGGACTAGAGGGAGAGATTTTGAGGTGTTGCCAAGGCAAGGCCTCAAAGTCAAAACCCTAGGGGAGAGAGGCTCACTTTGGTGTAAGTGAACTAGGCCTCAGTGCTCTCTCCTCCTTCCTCAACTCAAATGGAAAAATGGCTAGCTGAAAGATAGCATAAACTAAGATAAGAGGGTTTGATGCAGCAGAGTGTTGCTACAACAAGGCTCTTTCAACAAACCCTAGAAAAAATCATCCCAAAGTGTAGTAAACCTAGGCTTAAGGCATCTCTTTCTTCTTAGTATGGCTAGCAATAAATGAAGAGAAAAAGAGGGTGTAGCTACGGCTAGGCTCTCTCTTCTCTATCAATGGCTGAAAATTTCTCTCAATGGGAACATGAGACAAGGACCTACTTGTGTGCTTGTCACCTAGGGTTTTATTGAGAAAAATTATAAACATATGCAAGAAATGAAACTACAACCATTCATTCAAGACGTTTTGCAGAAAAATACTTACATATCACCAAGAAAAAGCATTGCAAACCCTAGTTGTAACACCTTCCATTAAGAGAAATGCCAAACTATGCCAAAAAGATCCTCCTTCAACAGGTGTGCAGCACTAAATCAACCAATAACCCAATAGAGGGTCCAAATTTTAGACCTCCTTATGGAGTGAGTAAGTTGTGATGATAAAATGAAGGTGAAAACCCTTCATTTATACAATATCATGACCTAAATTTATATTTTAGGTCATGTAAAAGCTCGACAAGGCCAAATACTAAAATCATATTGTTTTATATTAAAATGTTAATTTAAAACCATAATCAAGCTGAAAAGAGATAAAAATCCCCTCTAAGGGGGTTGTTATCCCCTTCTAGGGAAAATGAAGCATCCTGGAGCAAAACATTATCCCTCCTTGGGCTTCTCCAACCTGCCACACATGCCAATACTGCCCAGTCTGCCTCCCAAGACGTCCAATGGGCTGGATGATGTCATGGTAATCATGGGTGACGTCCTAGGCCTTCCAAGGCCAACACTCCACAGAAAGGGGATCAACCCCTCTAGGTCAAGTTGTGTCGAGGTGCCTCTGGTGGAACGTCCTCTTCTTCTCCGGTGCAAAGCCCCTGATCCATCTTTGTCCTGTCTCTGCCCCCTAATGGGGTCTCAACATCCACCTGGTGGGCTCTTCATCCCCATGGAGGTCTGAAATGATCATCTCCCCATGTGTATTGGTCCAAATGGTAACTATTCGTCGAGCATGGTCCTGCACATCAAAAGATACACCCTCCATGGGCTCATCAGTCACAGGGATCATAGCAATGTCAATCACATATCATCATCAATATTATTAAACATTTTCATAAAATCCCTAATACATCATTTAACAGCTCAAAGACGTTATACAAGCCTACAATACAAGTCTGGAGGAAAGGACAAGGTGTCCTATTGGGCTAGTGCCCACTGGAAAAGGAAAGTTCCTGGAAGAGACCTCATCCAAGCCATGTAAGTGGGTGATTTGGTCAGGGGATGTCCAAGCATATGGGTGCAATGAGGGTTAAGGACATGAAACGTTACCTGTGGGTGCCTTTGTAGAAGACGAATTGTACCTGTCCTGGATGCAATTTTTCCAAGCCCATTCTTGCCTTTTATTATTATTCTTTTTATTCTTTTATCTTTTATTTATTTTCTTTTTGTTCAAGAGCTAATAAGGGGACACTGTCCTGCCGTGGTGACTAGTGGTGACAACGTTACCCACAAGTACTTTTACATGGATGAGAAGGTTGGCTCGTGATGAGACCCCCTTTCCTTTGGCCATGCAACCAAGAGTCACTGCCCTGGTTTAGTGTCCCCAAGGCCGAGCCCCGTTGCAAATCAGGATATATGAAATGAATTGTAAACATGTTCTATAGGCTGGTGAGCCGAGTTTTGTATAAGCTGGTAGGTTTATGTGTTTGTTAGGCCAGGGAGCCTAAGTGTAGAAGGCCAGGAGCCTGTTGTTGTACTTGTATGTATGCAGAATAATCAACAAAATATAAACACCGCCAGGTGCAGACCGACCACGATGAATGAGTGAAGGGGGACTGAGCATCCACAGAGTGGGCAAGGGATTAGGGGCTGGAAGGTGGGAAAAGGGGCTGAGTGTTGAGCCTAGAGGCTAAGCCTAGGGGGCTTAGGCCTGGAATAATATTTTAATATTATTTCATAAAAAGCCATGTGCATATTATTTTATCCTAAGTTCCTAGTAAAAAGGAAAGGCGTGTACAGGGAGGCATGCAAATGAAACGCATGCAGTTCCCAAAGTGACAAATGTCCACCCTGACGCATGCAAATAAAACAGAAAGGAACAGTCGTGGGGGGGGAGATCTCGCATTCCATTCGACCCGACTGCCCTGAGCAGGAGCCGTACGAACCAGTCTGTAAGAGACCTCATGTATGTCTGTTACAGAGAGGAAGCCTGTGTTGGGGGGGGATGAAGAATGCGTGTTTACCCTTGTTCAGAGCTGTGGAGTCTATCTGTGAGAGGAAACTAGTGTGTGCATTCCCTGAACGCAATGTCCATGTCAATTTCAGGGAAGAGTCTTTGTTTGCCCAAGAAAAGATGAGCGAGCTTGTGCATGGAACCCTGTTCTGAAATCTTGACCGTGAGAACATCTCGTGACTGTTGAACCGGTTCTTGGGAAGCCTGTGTCCGTTTTCCCTGTGTTTGTTGAGGCATGCAGTTCTGGACTGCGTGAGGCGTGATGGCCTGTGAGCGACTCCCTCCAAGTGAGAGAGTGCGCAGAGGAAGAAGAGAGCTCTTGGAAGGAACCCTGTAGCTGCCACAGAACCCGGAGACTTCCGGTCCGGTCTGTTCCTATAACCCAAGGTAAGGGAGACTGGCAGCCGAAGGACTGTCCAGGTGACAGAGAAGGTGCACTCTCCTGGGGTGGAACAGGCATGTGGGGAATGAGGGTCTGTGGGCAATGAGCGTGGGAGATTCATGTGAGAGCATTCTTCCTGGTGGTTGTGTGTGATTGAATTCCCTGTAACCTCAGCCTGAGTTTGGATTCCTTGCCCTAGGGTGGAGCTCAGTCCCAGCTCGGGGGTGACCCACTGTTGAGTTGAGGAGCAGTGTGGTATACGTCTTGGAGGTTCGTGGAAGGCCTGCATTTGGTTGGTGGATTTCTCCACTGTCACAAGATAAGTGTTTAATTATATTTTTACCACATTTTATCATGACTGTACTGGATCTGTTATCATGTTTTCCGTTGTGTAAATGAATTACTGTTGAATCTATGGATTGTCTAATTATAACATTAACTATATGTTTATTCTGAGAATTAAAATGTATCTCTTTGTTGTTACGCATGTGATTATACAATTATGTATGTTTTATGTAAAAGTCCATGTACAGATTGGTTAGAGAGAGGTTTGAAAGCCTCGGTAGTGAAAGGTGACACTACAAATTGGTATCAGAGCCAACGTTTTGACACTGAGAATAGATGGGCCAGTGGAGCGGTCTTTGGACCGAGAATGCGAGGGGAAATTGAGTCAGGAGGACCAATTTTAGACCTTGGTTTGTTCCGAAGTGCCAAGGGAACACTTGACGAGTTGTTATTAAGCTCAGGAGGTATAGCGGCGTTAAGAAACCGCAGCTGGTGTGGTCTATGGCCACGGGGAGACAGGTCTCTAGACCAATGTTGTTAGAACCGTAGGATCTGTTCGGGAGGGAAGGCGAACCCTTGTAACCGTCAGATCTGGAGAATGTGCACAAGGTTTAAAGCCTTTGGCTATTGCATAGGGGATTGGAAAATCGCAATACGCGAAATTCTGAATTGGTTAGGAACCGTCTGAGCCGTCAGATCTCGGCCGGAAAACTCGTCAGCCGTAGGATCTGTCAGGAGATGACCGAAGGTTAAACCTCAGAGACTAGGGGCGAATGCTCTGAAATAGATCTAGACCGTCCGAAAGATGGAGGACACGTGTCGTGAGATTTCCCATTTCGGGAAATCGGGAATCACGATATCGGGAGTCCTGGTAACAAGGTATCGGGACTTTCCATGGTGGAAACCCCGAAATGCCGAAAGGATCTGCGTCATTGATCCGAGGAGGGGATCTGACTGTTGGATTCCATGCTTGGATTGGACGTGGACGCATGAATGCGTACCACGTGCCAGTGAGTCGAAGAGACAGGCGATGGTGAACGTGCCAGTGAGTCGAAGAGACCTCCTGAACGTGCCACATGCCACGATGGTGAAAGACGACAGTTGTGTTGTGGGCCCGAGAAATAAAGTAACTCGCGATTTCGGGAACTCGCGAGATAAGAGCATGGGAGCTTAACATTGAAACTCGCGAAGTAGTGAGAACGAGAGGAGAAAAGTCAACATCGCTTCTCAGGGTTTTGTGAAAGGGAGGCACCAGGGTTGGATGCCACAACTCACGAAGGTGCGAATAGCGAAGGGTGCTAGCACATAGCCCTAGACTATGGTCATGCATAGCAGACGCTAGCAAGGAGGGAGCCACACCCGTGTCGCATCTCGGGTATCAGCGGTTAGAGGAAATGAGTCAAGGGTCTTCGACTCACGAACTCGCGAGATCACGAGTTGAAAAAGGGTGACTCTGATTACGAATATCTAACTGTGGGATCTTCATGGACCGAAGCCCGAAGTCCCAAAATCACGAAGTGCCGAAAATGAAAGTTTCGAAAACACGAAAATTGCAGAACCAAACGAGAGCTCAAAAACCTTAATTGAATCAAAATGTCTTTCGTTCTTGTTCGTATTGGCTTATAAATGTTACTGATTGTTCCGAAGGAGTAATGGCCTGACAAACTTCGAATTTAATTGCACAGTGCATGTGCAGAGTTCAACGGAGCTCAGGATTCTAGTTAACCAACGCCGAGTATGGAATGGGAAAAGGTGATGATGGCCTCTGAAACAGGAGACGAACGGGAAGGAAAGAATGTCAATATGGGAGTGGAAGGAACGAACTCCAATGGGCATGGAAAAGAGATGGATAAGGAAGAACATATGATGAAACTCATCAAAAGATTGCAGAAAGATGCCCAGGCTTGCCTAGCTGACAACCGAAAGCTCATGAAAATCCGGGATCGGCAGGGTGAATTCAATTTAAAATTGTTGAAGAGCCTGGAAAGAATAGAAAAGAAATTGGAAAAAGGGAGTGACACAAGCAGATCAAGAAGTGTCAGAACCCTTGAGGGGAGAAGCAGATCGAGGAGTGGTGACAGACATTACCGTTTCTCCCCGAAGCATTTTGGCAAGGAGACACACGGTAGTTCAAGCCCGTCCCCTTCCAGAAGACACCAAAAATCTGGAAAGGATGAATTGAAAGGGGAGATGAACAAGATTAAGCCTCCAACATTCAATGGAGAACATAAGAAGGAAGAAGATGCCGAGACCTGGTTGCTTGGCATGAAGAAA